>JAPUBX010001967.1:0-187487 GCA_028672205.1 Proteocephalus fallax | reverse complement strand
CAGGAAACGAAATAGTGTAACACAGATACTACTGGGTGCATTTGAGCGACCAACATAGTAGGGTGCGTGTAGAATGAGAGATAGAGAGAGGGAGGGAGGGAGGGAGGCGGTAGTCTTGGTAGTTTTATTGATTTTAGATAAACCCAGCCGCTCAGAACTCGGCCGGCCCATCTACCGAGATGCAGCTTCACGGCCACCACGAAGGCGGCGGCTGTGAAGACTCCATGACAGCGGCAATGCGATCAACCAGGCTGCCAGCCAAGTCAGCACACGCATGGGAGGAGGAGGAGGAGGAGTGCTGTTGCCAACACGATCCACACACACACACACACAACTGACAGCTCACAGCCGTTTCACGCTGACGGACGACCAACACACATCTTCATCACGGTTGGGTATCCAGGAGTTAGGTTTGACTAACGTCCTGGTGATGCGTACTATAGGAGTGATCCCTAGAAGTACGATCTTAAGGACCCAACAGACTGGCCTCGCGTCCCCTCCACACCTGCGTCTGCCCCAAAACCCAACACCTACACTAACCTCACTAGAGCCGCATAATCACAGTCATTGGGCACACCACCAGAGAGCACATGGCTCTCTCGATAGTAGTCCGATTTAGTTGGCACATTGTGTCCCACTTGCATATGCATGCCTAAGGTTACATTCTATCAGTAGTATGGGCTTATTGCTGCTGAACCAGCTGAAGAAATGGTTTTGCTGCTGCTGGTTTTGATAGTTGGAGAACAATAGAGTTGAGCTTGCATTCTTATTATAGCAAGAGTGCACCGTGAAAGTTTGACTCACCTCACGAATCAATGCGATGGTGTTTGTTGGTGTTTGAATGAAAGAATGTGCGCAACAGGTGCAGGTAGTGTTGAGCTGCAAAGAGTTTGAAGGATTATGAGGAGGTTGGTTGGTTTATTTGTTTTGTTTTTGATTAAAGGGGAGTCCCGAAGGCCTCCCCACTGGCAAAAACTACACACCCGAGCGAACCCGATTAGAGTCCGTCGCAGGCTTCAACACAGCGGAGTGCAATGCTGGGCCTCCACCTGGGGTCAGAGCCTTGATGATCACCCTGAACCCGATGCCAGGTAAGTTTGATGCGCTGCCTCCGTCAGCCCTACCCATCCAATGCACCCACTGCCTTCCGTCAACACTAACAACTCGCATGACAAATGCACGTATATCGCCCAAGTCAATGTCTCACACAGTGTATTTACGCAGTGCCTATTACATGTGCTAAAGCCTCACCCACCTTCATCATCATAGGTTTCACTTGCGCTGCGTCTACTTATATTCATTTAAACAGTATATACGTTTTGCGAACATTCAACGCATTGTAGATGTAGCAACGAGGGTGCGTGGTTGGTTGACTGGAATCACATTGATTGGACCGAAGACAATGTGATAAGCAGTATTGATTGTGAGCATCTCGTAGTAGTAGTAGTAGTATGGTATTTTGAGACAAAGAAAGAAGGTGGCCATTTGTTCGGGAGATGGTCAGAGATTGGCAGGCGGTAAGAAGACGGCAACGGGACACAGTGGGAGGGAGGCGCGACTTTTATTTTGGTTACTTTAAATGGGCCAATCCTCGAGGTAATGCAATACGAGGCCGACCCGTGGACGGGGTTGAGCAAGCTCATAGCACCCATCCGGTGTAGAAAAATACAGGTAATTTCGTTGGTCTCAATTTAGAGACCGTTGCAGAAATTACACTGCAAAGAACAGATACTACACATGATCTTAGCTCAGAGAGCCGAGAAGCGATAACCAGACACACCTCCAAGCCTCAAGCATTCCCTCCCTACTGGCTGACACTTTGCCAGACCGTTGCCACACTTTGCACCACAAGGGCTGAAGTCACCATTTATGGGTGGCCTGACAGCAGGCCGCAGGTATTGAGTGTATGGTGTATTTGTCATGCTCGCCAAGGAGCCATGGAATTAGCAGGCAGGAAACGAAATAGTGTAACACAGATACTACTGGGTGCATTTGAGCGACCAACATAGTAGGGTGCGTGTAGAATGAGAGATAGAGAGGGGAGGGAGGGAGGGAGGCGGTAGTCTTGGTAGTTTTATTGATTTTAGATAAACCCAGCCGCTCAGAACTCGGCCGGCCCATCTACCGAGATGCAGCTTCACGGCCACCACGAAGGCGGCGGCTGTGAAGACTCCATGACAGCGGCAATGCGATCAACCAGGCTGCCAGCCAAGTCAGCACACGCATGGGAGGAGGAGGAGGAGTGCTGTTGCCAACACGATCCACACACACACACACAACTGACAGCTCACAGCCGTTTCACGCTGACGGACGACCAACACACATCTTCATCACGGTTGGGTATCCAGGAGTTAGGTTTGACTAACGTCCTGGTGATGCGTACTATAGGAGTGATCCCTAGAGCACGATCTTAAAGGCACCTAGCAGACAGGCCTGCGTCACCCTCCCATCTATATGTCTGCCCCAAAACCCAACACCTACACTAACCTCACTAGAGCCGCATAATCACAGTCATTGGGCGCACCAACAGAGAGCACATGGCTCTCTCGATAGTAGTCCGATTTAGTTGGCACATTGTGTCCCACTTGCATATGAATGCCTGAGGACACATTCTATCAGTAGTATGGAGAGACATGTGCTGCTGAACCAGCTGAAGAAATGGTTTTGCTGCTGCTGGTTTTGATAGTTGGAGAACAATAGAGTTGTGCTTGCATTCTTATTATAGCAAGGGGAGTGCACCGTGAAAGTTTGACTCACCTCACGAATCAATGCGATGGTGTTTGTTGGTGTTTGAATGAAAGAATGTGCGCAACAGGTGCAGGTAGTGTTGAGCTGCAAAGAGTTTGAAGGATTATGAGGAGGTTGGTTGGTTTATTTGTTTTGTTTTTTGATTAAAGGGAGGCCCGAAGGCTCCCCACTGGCAAAAACTACGCACCCGAGCGAACCCGATTAGAGTCCGTCGCAGGCTTCAACACAGCGGAGTGCAATGCTGGGCCTCCACCTGGGGTCAGAGCCTTGATGATCACCCTGAACCCGGCGCAAGGTAAGTTTGATGCGCTGCCGCCGTCAACCCTACCCATCCTACACACAACCTGCCACCAATCAACACATTAACTACCACCATGCCCCATGCACATCAATCGCCCATGTCAATGTCTCACACAATATATTCACGCAGTGTCTATTCCATGTGCTCTTGCCTCTCGCACCGCTGCTGCCCCCTACATTACAAGCCTCTGTAACATTGGCGTCTACTTATAGTCTATTCAACAGTATGGACGTCTTTTGCAAACATTCACCATATTCCTATTGTAGAGATGATTTGTAACGCGCACACGGCCATTTCGTTTTTTAGTTGCATGTCGCCAAGTGGGCCAAAGAGAATGTCATTCGAATTGGCCAATTGTGTCTTGTTTATTTTCTGGTGAAGTAGAGCAAGTTTAGGAATTGATTGGATGGCTTAACGACAACATTTGGTGACATGGCACCACACTACATACCATGGGTCGCGGGTGGCGCATAGATACAAACCCGCATGGCTGTAAGTGACCAGTGTCCGCGGTTATGTCGCGTGTAATATATATCGTGGGATGAGGCGCAGGGGTTTTCCGTTAATTTTGATTTAAGAATTAAAGGGAGTCCCGAAGGCCTCCCCACTGGCAAAAACTACACACCCGAGCGAACCCGATTAGAGTCCGTCGCAGGCTTCAACACAGCGGAGTGCAATGCTGGGCCTCCACCTGGGGTCAGAGCCTTGATGATCACCCTGAACCCGATGCCAGGTAAGTTTGATGCGCTGCCTCCGTCAGCCCTACCCATCCAATGCACCCACTGCCTTCCGTCAACACTAACAACTCGCATGACAAATGCACGTCTATCGCCCAAGTCAATGTCTCACACAGTGTATTTACGCAGTGCCTATTACATGTGCTAAAGCCTCACCCACCTTCATCATCATAGGTTTCACTTGCGCTGCGTCTACTTATATTCATTTAAACAGTATATACGTTTTGCGAACATTCAACGCATTGTAGATGTAGCAACGAGGGTGCGTGGTTGGTTGACTGGAATCACATTGATTGGACCGAAGACAATGTGATAAGCAGTATTGATTGTGAGCATCTCGTAGTAGTAGTAGTAGTATGGTATTTTGAGACAAAGAAAGAAGGTGGCCATTTGTTCGGGAGATGGTCAGAGATTGGCAGGCGGTAAGAAGACGGCAACGGGACACAGTGGGAGGGAGGCGCGACTTTTATTTTGGTTACTTTAAATGGGCCAATCCTCGAGGTAATGCAATACGAGGCCGACCCGTGGACGGGGTTGAGCAAGCTCATAGCACCCATCCGGTGTAGAAAAATACAGGTAATTTCGTTGGTCTCAATTTAGAGACCGTTGCAGAAATTACACTGCAAAGAACAGATACTACACATGATCTTAGCTCAGAGAGCCGAGAAGCGATAACCAGACACACCTCCAAGCCTCAAGCATTCCCTCCCTACTGGCTGACACTTTGCCAGACCGTTGCCACACTTTGCACCACAAGGGCTGAAGTCACCATTTATGGGTGGCCTGACAGCAGGCCGCAGGTATTGAGTGTATGGTGTATTTGTCATGCTCGCCAAGGAGCCATGGAATTAGCAGGCAGGAAACGAAATAGTGTAACACAGATACTACTGGGTGCATTTGAGCGACCAACATAGTAGGGTGCGTGTAGAATGAGAGATAGAGAGAGGGAGGGAGGGAGGGAGGCGGTAGTCTTGGTAGTTTTATTGATTTTAGATAAACCCAGCCGCTCAGAACTCGGCCGGCCCATCTACCGAGATGCAGCTTCACGGCCACCACGAAGGCGGCGGCTGTGAAGACTCCATGACAGCGGCAATGCGATCAACCAGGCTGCCAGCCAAGTCAGCACACGCATGGTAGGAGGAGGAGGAGTGCTGTTGCCAACACGATCCACACACACACACACACACAACTGACAGCTCACAGCCGTTTCACGCTGACGGACGACCAACACACATCTTCATCACGGTTGGGTATCCAGGAGTTAGGTTTGACTAACGTCCTGGTGATGCGTACTATAGGAGTGATCCCTAGAAGTACGATCTTAAGGACCCAACAGACTGGCCTCGCGTCCCCTCCACACCTGCGTCTGCCCCAAAACCCAACACCTACACTAACCTCACTAGAGCCGCATAATCACAGTCATTGGGCACACCACCAGAGAGCACATGGCTCTCTCGATAGTAGTCCGATTTAGTTGGCACATTGTGTCCCACTTGCATATGCATGCCTAAGGTTACATTCTATCAGTAGTATGGGCTTATTGCTGCTGAACCAGCTGAAGAAAAGGTTTTGATAGTTGGAGAACAATAGAGTTGTGCTTGCATTCTTATTATAGCAAGGGGAGTGCACCGTGAAAGTGGGATTAGTGACTGCGTGAAAGTTTGACACGCCTCATGAATCAATGCGATGGGGTTTGAATGAAAGAATGTGCGCAACAGGTGCAGGTAGTGTTGAGCTGCAAAGAGTTTGAAGGATTATGAGGAGGTTGGTTGGTTTATTTGTTTTGTTTTTTGATTAAAGGGAGGCCCGAAGGCTCCCCACTGGCAAAAACTACGCACCCGAGCGAACCCGATTAGAGTCCGTCGCAGGCTTCAACACAGCGGAGTGCAATGCTGGGCCTCCACCTGGGGTCAGAGCCTTGATGATCACCCTGAACCCGGCGCAAGGTAAGTTTGATGCGCTGCCGCCGTCAACCCTACCCATCCTACACACAACCTGCCACCAATCAACACATTAACTACCACCATGCCCCATGCACATCAATCGCCCATGTCAATGTCTCACACAATATATTCACGCAGTGTCTATTCCATGTGCTCTTGCCTCTCGCACCGCTGCTGCCCCCTACATTACAAGCCTCTGTAACATTGGCGTCTACTTATAGTCTATTCAACAGTATGGACGTCTTTTGCAAACATTCACCATATTCCTATTGTAGAGATGATTTGTAACGCGCACACGGCCATTTCGTTTTTTAGTTGCATGTCGCCAAGTGGGCCAAAGAGAATGTCATTCGAATTGGCCAATTGTGTCTTGTTTATTTTCTGGTGAAGTAGAGCAAGTTTAGGAATTGATTGGATGGCTTAACGACAACATTTGGTGACATGGCACCACACTACATACCATGGGTCGCGGGTGGCGCATAGATACAAACCCGCATGGCTGTAAGTGACCAGTGTCCGCGGTTATGTCGCGTGTAATATATATCGTGGGATGAGGCGCAGGGGTTTTCCGTTAATTTTGATTTAAGAATTAAAGGGAGTCCCGAAGGCCTCCCCACTGGCAAAAACTACACACCCGAGCGAACCCGATTAGAGTCCGTCGCAGGCTTCAACACAGCGGAGTGCAATGCTGGGCCTCCACCTGGGGTCAGAGCCTTGATGATCACCCTGAACCCGATGCCAGGTAAGTTTGATGCGCTGCCTCCGTCAGCCCTACCCATCCAATGCACCCACTGCCTTCCGTCAACACTAACAACTCGCATGACAAATGCACGTCTATCGCCCAAGTCAATGTCTCACACAGTGTATTTACGCAGTGCCTATTACATGTGCTAAAGCCTCACCCACCTTCATCATCATAGGTTTCACTTGCGCTGCGTCTACTTATATTCATTTAAACAGTATATACGTTTTGCGAACATTCAACGCATTGTAGATGTAGCAACGAGGGTGCGTGGTTGGTTGACTGGAATCACATTGATTGGACCGAAGACAATGTGATAAGCAGTATTGATTGTGAGCATCTCGTAGTAGTAGTAGTAGTAGTATGGTATTTTGAGACAAAGAAAGAAGGTGGCCATTTGTTCGGGAGATGGTCAGAGATTGGCAGGCGGTAAGAAGACGGCAACGGGACACAGTGGGAGGGAGGCGCGACTTTTATTTTGGTTACTTTAAATGGGCCAATCCTCGAGGTAATGCAATACGAGGCCGACCCGTGGACGGGGTTGAGCAAGCTCATAGCACCCATCCGGTGTAGAAAAATACAGGTAATTTCGTTGGTCTCAATTTAGAGACCGTTGCAGAAATTACACTGCAAAGAACAGATACTACACATGATCTTAGCTCAGAGAGCCGAGAAGCGATAACCAGACACACCTCCAAGCCTCAAGCATTCCCTCCCTACTGGCTGACACTTTGCCAGACCGTTGCCACACTTTGCACCACAAGGGCTGAAGTCACCATTTATGGGTGGCCTGACAGCAGGCCGCAGGTATTGAGTGTATGGTGTATTTGTCATGCTCGCCAAGGAGCCATGGAATTAGCAGGCAGGAAACGAAATAGTGTAACACAGATACTACTGGGTGCATTTGAGCGACCAACATAGTAGGGTGCGTGTAGAATGAGAGATAGAGAGAGGGGAGGGAGGGAGGGAGGCGGTAGTCTTGGTAGTTTTATTGATTTTAGATAAACCCAGCCGCTCAGAACTCGGCCGGCCCATCTACCGAGATGCAGCTTCACGGCCACCACGAAGGCGGCGGCTGTGAAGACTCCATGACAGCGGCAATGCGATCAACCAGGCTGCCAGCCAAGTCAGCACACGCATGGGAGGAGGAGGAGGAGGAGTGCTGTTGCCAACACGATCCACACACACACACACACACAACTGACAGCTCACAGCCGTTTCACGCTGACGGACGACCAACACACATCTTCATCACGGTTGGGTATCCAGGAGTTAGGTTTGACTAACGTCCTGGTGATGCGTACTATAGGAGTGATCCCTAGAAGTACGATCTTAAGGACCCAACAGACTGGCCTCGCGTCCCCTCCACACCTGCGTCTGCCCCAAAACCCAACACCTACACTAACCTCACTAGAGCCGCATAATCACAGTCATTGGGCACACCACCAGAGAGCACATGGCTCTCTCGATAGTAGTCCGATTTAGTTGGCACATTGTGTCCCACTTGCATATGCATGCCTAAGGTTACATTCTATCAGTAGTATGGGCTTATTGCTGCTGAACCAGCTGAAGAAAAGGTTTTGATAGTTGGAGAGAACAATCGAGTTGTGCTTGCATTCTTATTATAGCAAGGGGAGTGCACCGTGAAAGTTTGACTCACCTCATGAATCAATGCGATGGGGTTTATTTGGTGTTTGAATGAAAGAATGTGCGCAACAGGTGCAGGTAGTGTTGAGCTGCAAAGAGTTTGAAGGATTATGAGGAGGTTGGTTGGTTTATTTGTTTTGTTTTTTGATTAAAGGGAGGCCCGATTCTGATCGGATAATTATTTAAATGAAATTGAGCTATGTACTTGGTTATCCTCTTAGATACGGTTTTAAAACTCTGCTGAATGATTTTTGTAAGCTCTTTATTTATTTATTGATGTAACCGGGGTACGGACAGATTTCAATCAAAAATATGGCTTTTCATTTTTTAAGTCAGTATACTATCCACAGAATTGCGAAAAATGCAATTGTACCCATCCCGTGTTGAATTATTCTGTTGTATCTAAAGGTCACCTTTAATGGCTCGCAAACCTATTTGATCACATAGTGTCGAAGTAGCCCTGTCGCAAAATCATCGTAATGATTATCCGACTTGAATCATCAATCGGAACTAAACGTATTGAAGTTTCCGAGACGGATGATCTTAGTATACTGTTTAATCTTGCCAGAGAAGCGTTGGGTTTGGGTAGCGGCGCGGATTTGTCACTTTCAAAAACCCGAAATCCAACAGACGCCCTTAGTTCTCAATGTCACAGTCTGATCAAGTCGGCTAAGATTAAGTATGATGTACCCTTTTTTCCTAGTATTATGCTGGTTTTGTAATAATTCATGACTATAGGTTAACTAAGTTTGCGTCGGTGCAGTAAAATAAACCTGGAGTCTTCTCGTAATTGCATTGACGTCGGAATAGTGTGTTCCGTTTTTTATTGATTATTATGTTGCGATATCAAAAATGCCGATGAGCTAGTAGTTTCATTGCACACGCGTTTCGTTATCATATTATACATGTATATTTTTCTTTTGTCAATTTTGATTATTTTTCGTTCACAGAAATGGTGATTTGTTATACGTCCTTTCTAAACCAAAAGTGGAATCTCCCAAGGTATTCAACGCTTGAACATGTTTTTTTATTACCAGTGAGCGTTATTTAATCTCAATTTTGATTAATTAGGACAATTCACTTCCGGATCACTCTAATGACAAGCAAGTATTCAATCCCATAGAAGATGAAGTAGATGCTCTTCTAGATGCAATGGATGGTCGCATTATTCGCCCGAAGAGCAATTTGTAAGTATTCAGTCATATCACAACAACATTCGTTTTCGTGTGCAAGATACGACCAAATGGACATGTCGATACAGTTACAACTGAATATTTATTATTATCGTCCGTGTTATTAGTAAATTTACTCAATTTTTCCCCTAGTTGTCATCACCCAGACTCTGGTCACTGCATACATTGCGTTCCCCTAGAGGTGCGTTGTTATCTATAAAATATTCGGTTTATTCACGTTTCTTCAAATTATATTCGACAAATAGTCGTGTGAGATCCAACGTTTGACTTTTAAAAGCGAATACTTGACTAAATAGTTTGGCATTCGCATTTGGACAAACTTTATACCTTGACCAACAGATGTTTGAATATTCCTGACCGCACATAAATGTCTTTTTCTAATCAAAAGATTTGATTTATGAATTCGAAATTTCACCAGGTGGCCAAAAGCTCCAAATCGCGCTATATTTCCATAATATCCCTACGGTTTTCGTTCTCTTTTGCCTTTGGAAGCCATCGGACCTGAATTACCTGAGCTACTGCGATCCTCCCGTCAAGTTCATGTCGTTTCATGCGTACCTGCGCAAATTGAGAGGGAACCAAAGCAAGTAAGTTGTTGATGTCGTTTCGTTATACATATTTCATACCTGTACTACACCTCTAATTCTCGTTGGCTTCTATGAACTGAATATTTTGATTTTGTTGCCTGGTTCACGGGTCAATAATGTTTTATTTGGCATTTTGTTCCGAAAATGCCCTGGTTTGTGCGTTTTATGTTGTTTTTTTGCTGGAAATAAAATTCAACTTTTGATTAGGGGGAAATTCATACGCCTAGAGAATCTGGACTGCACCGTTCGCAACGACTGTCCCGACCATGCCCCGTGGCCCGAGGGCATCTGCACAAAGTGCCAGCCGAAACCGGTCACCCTCGATGTCCAAACCTATCGCCACGTCGACTACGTGCAGTTCGAGAACGCTGAGGTGATGGAGTCCTTCTTGGACTACTGGC
Source organism: Proteocephalus fallax (assembly GCA_028672205.1). Classification (NCBI taxonomy): domain Eukaryota; kingdom Metazoa; phylum Platyhelminthes; class Cestoda; order Proteocephalidea; family Proteocephalidae; genus Proteocephalus; species Proteocephalus fallax. The sequence goes on along the minus strand of JAPUBX010001967.1, from coordinate 177,188 downwards.
GCCAGACGGGGAAGCAGCGAATCGGCCTCCTGTTAGGCCAGTACGCGCACTTTGACGGCGCCGCTGCGCCCCCTCTAGCCGTCAAGGCCGTCGTCTCTGTCATCTATGAACCCCCACAGGTGACGCTCCCCGTGTTTTCGTTGTTGTAGACTTTTTTATGGAGCATTTTGGAAAAAAATAAGCCCATGGCCCCCAACATGAGATGCATACGACATTCTACCAGAACAAAATCTGCCCAAAACCGTTAGTTGAACACCACAGTGCTGTTTTCGGGTCGATTGCGTTTCGCACTACCTAGAACCTTCTCAATGTTTCCTTATTAACGCCACGGAAACCAAACCTAATTCATTTCCGAATGAAAAGCGGTGATGTTTCTTGGATAGTGCAGGTTTTAACGGTCTTGGTGTCCCAAAGTCCATCGAAATATCCATCGCCATTTTTCGACTCTACGCAAGATCATCCTGTGGTAGCCGATCATGGTACTATGAAGGCGTGACAGAACACCGCGTCATGTAGCCTTACTGTCTAGTGCATTGGAGCTTTCTTAGGAAGTAAGGCCATTTCTGACACTGCTTCTAAACGATTGCACATCCTGTTGCATAGATATTTCCACAGAGGTTACTGATCGAATTGGTCTCCGAGTCGTATTGACATTACATCTCTTGTCTGCTCTCTCTCTCTCTCTCCACAAGGAGGCGACGAATCGTTCGGTGAGGATCACCTGTCCCCTGGAGGCCATGATGCCGCCGAGTGCAAAGACAACCGCCGATGCTCTGGGACTGAAGGTCGTCGGGTGGATCTTCACTGACCTCTCGGCCGAGGGCGGCGCCAACAAGGGTGGCACCGTCAAGCACTACCGTGGGGATATGGTGGGTGGTGGTGTTGTTGCCTTGAAGCTGCACCTTCATGCAGCTGATTGTTGTGGTTTTGGTGACACAATCCGTCTAGAGACAGCTGGCCCAAGCCCGTTTCCCTTACACCGTCAACTTAGGCATCTTAACCTCCGTATAGCTTGTCGGCGTAAAACTGCAGCCGACGGGGTTGTATCACGACAGAGAGATCAGTCTGTGGCCCATAGGAAATGATGAAACGCAATCTGCGATGTCCTATTGCATAGCGTAGCCGAATAGCACCCGGGAAAGAGACGGTCTTGCCTGATGTGTTCAGGGCATTCTTCCGTTTAACCGTGGTTTTTCCGTTGCGCTCCCCCACACAAGTGGAGCAACCGTTAACAACATATTAATGCTCCCCTCATCTAGGAGACCTTCTTCATGAGCGCCCAGGAGTGTATTACGGCAGCTCGCCTACAGAATCTCCACCCCAACGCCGCCAAGGACAGTCCGGATGGACATTTCGGTTCCAAATTCGTCACCGTGGTCGTCACGGGTGGCAAGACCAACGAGATCCACTTCGAGGGCTACCAGGTCTCCAATGTTGCCATGGCCCTTGAATCCGCCGACATCCTGGTGCCCACATTCGACGTGCCCGAGTTGGGCTACATTCGCGAATCCACCAAGGACCACTTTGTGCCCGACATCTTCTACTCGGTACGACGTGTTCCCTCACAAAAACCGCCTTATTCGAATTGAAATTATTTCGCGTCTTAAATGGACCCCAGTTGGTTTAATTGAGGTATATTAATGTGCCGATGTCAAAGACTGTCATTGTAAGATATTGGCCCCCCGCGGTTCCCTAGAATGAACCCTTCTTCGGTAGGGGGTTATTATAGCTATTGACGATTCTTCTGTCTGCCCTTTCCCGTTGTATAGTCCAAAGATAAGTACGGTAACACGGTTACCAAGATTGGACGACCTCTGCCCGTGGAGTACCTTCTCATCGACATGCCGGCCGCCTTCCCGAAGGAGCAAACCTTCACGTTCGCCCAGCAGTCCATCTTCAATGTTTCGCGTGCCGACCTCTTTCCAATCGAAAATAGGGAAGAGCATCTTGGCCAAAAACAGGCTAGTTCATTTTTTTCCGTCTTTTGTTGGTATCTGCCGTCAACCAATCAAATCATCTGCGGCTCTGAAGTGAAGCGGCGAGGAGGAGATGGAAGAACCGACCTCCTCCTCCCCACCCACCCCCGCGCGTGCTTGGCTAAATGTTGGGCGATTTGCATGTTCTAGAGTATCGAGGCGTTTGCGCGTCACTGTCGCGCCTTTGGGCGGATGCGCGTCTTCGGGTGTCTCGCCAACTTTCACGTGCTCGCCTGGCTCGCCAAGGAGGTCAATCATCTCCCGTTGACGCAGTCGGCACTGGACGAACTCCTCAGAGCCCTTCGCGAGGGATCGGCGGTCGATAAATGGGCCGCCAGCTCATCCGAGTGGGCCAGTCTGGAACTGATCGTTGACGCAGTGTCTGGAGGTATGTCTTGAACGCCGTGTGTTGAGCGCGCGTGAAGCAGTGCCCCTAACCGTCAATCTTTTGGGGGTTTGCTTTCCTTAAAATGTTGACATCCGTTGACCGCAGTGACAGCGAAAAAGTGAACCAAAATTTCATGCCGGCAAGGGACTGGGTGGGTTGGATAATAACAAGCTAGCATTGGTAGTAATTAGCATAGGATGTTGGGTGAAGCCGACTACCATAAGTAAGTAGCTCGCCTAAATTGACGAACCACAATTGTTGTTTTCAGGCGGAACCCCACCGCACTCTCCCATGGAAACCATGGAAACGGCGACGAACATGCCCCGTCCAGCCTCCTTCCGGGATGCCGCCATTAGCGGATTCGCGGCGGTGTCCACCTCCGTTGGGGGCAACTCCTCCTCCGACCTCCTCGAAGGCGCCGAGGAATCCCCGGGAGCGGCATCAGCTGGCGCCGCCCAATTCTGGGTGTGTCAGCATTGCACCCTCCACAACGCCCTCGGCCGCACCGAGTGTGACGCCTGCAGTCTGCCCCGCAGCAGCAGCTCCTCCTCATAATTTTCGTGTTGTTGTTGTTGTTGTTGTATACAATTTGCGTTCGAATTCGACTCGTTTGTATGCTGGCGTGCTAATTAAAACAAATGTAGACCCCCCCCGCCCACGGCAAAAAGCAATTTTTGGTTAAACCGGCATGCAGCTTTCAAACATGTAGGATGAGGGCCAGCGACTGTTATGGTACAGTTTGCTTCCAGCTAGGGTCGAGTGGCATCAACTTTAACCAACCCACATGAAGCAAGTTTATCCGGTTCGGATTTGACTGGTGGCATCCTGGTCTCTGAGTATAATTTAAGGAATCGCCTTTTCACAAATAATTAATGCGGATCCGCAATACAACGGAACCCTTCTCCGATGATTGGAAGGGAACCTAGATGACGGGATATTCCCGGTGATTAAAGAAACGTCATGGCAGGAAAACGTTTAATCTGACAAAAAAATCAACACAATTAATGGAAGGACCAACTATCGGCTCCGCAGCTGGACAGGCAAGTGACCATCATCTCCTATTCGAAGGGCCTGAACCGTACACCGAGTGGTGGCAGTAGCGGTGGTTTGCTGCTCGATCAGTAGTTCCGTAAGACTGCCATGCGGCAGCGAGACTCGAAGCCAGGCTTCGGGCGGCAGTTGAAGTGCCTTGCATAGCCAATACCGGAAGACATTGGCATGACCCACAAAGACGATCGTCTCCAGCGGCTCATTTCTCGTGGCTCGGGAACACGCGCACATTGGCGAGCCACAACACTTGGATGGGCCCGTCAAGGCTCGTTGGCCCGCCTCGCTAATCGGTCTTCGGTGAACATGATAGCCGAAACTTGCACCGATGCGGTTTTGTGTGCGCACGCGTTCGGCATATTTATCCTCATTCAGCGCCGCAATGCCATTTTTCCTAGAATCTTTTGATAAACAGTGAACACGGTGCCTAAATGGGATCTTACCGGAGGAGGGTTCTGGCTCGACTGGGGGTGGGCCTTCACCCAGCAAATAAGACTCCAAAAGTGGGTATGAGACGCATTTTAGTGGAGAGGAATGCTGGTCCTTCTCCGTTTCGGAAGGGAAAAGACCAGGGTTATCTACGATTTGGAGGATTCCCGTGTCAGAAAGCTCTTCACCGCCGAGTTCGGAAATGAGGCCGGCGGCTGTTTGTCGGGCGCGAATCAGATCTGAGTGGACAATACAATCAATGCTGTCGGCAGACACCATTGCCGAATCCTGATTTATAAGAGGCTTACTTGTAGCCGAGATCTCGTAGACGTTTTCCAGCGGCCAGAGCTTGCTCCCAGCCAAGTTTGGTTAGAACTTTCTGTTCGCGGGAGCTGGCTTTGGTTTTATATTGACCATGACGAACGAGAATGATGTGTTTGTAACATCGTTGAACCTGATTGTCCGGCATTTCATAAGCTAAACATAACAGCAATAATAATAAATAAATTTACACGCTAACGTGGAAAAGCGAATCAACATAGCTTACGCAAGGAACTATCCCAGGCGTGATCCCACCCTTTCGATGGTTGTCTGCTTGAATTTTGAAAAAAAATCCCAGATTTTGTAAATGAATATCCGGCATATGATGCAGCCGATAATCCCAAGACAACGGAACCATACTTGAAAACGTTCATACGTTAGAAAATTACAATGCAGTATTCACGAAGGCTCGTGATCTAGAACGGGGAGTTATTAACTGAGAACCTGTATTGCAGTAGAGGCCATAACACAAGGAAGAAGAATTATATGGCCAGGCGGGATTTACTGACGAAGAAAATTGGAGACTTAACAACTCGAATGATCGATTGCGAGTGGTGGGGAGTCTGTTTGTGATGGTTTGGTAGAGCGTTCGAAACCCTGCGTAGGGGGTTCTCACTCTAGTTTAACCAGGAGGGTGGAATAATCAAATTGATAGATGAAGAAGTTGGAACACAATAGGAGCTTTGGTCGAAAATGGGACGGGTCCATGCTACGGGTAAATACCCCCGCTGACACATAGAGTGGAAGAAGGGGGAATATCGCTGTAGGATCTCGTCGGCTGGTATGAGATGTGGGGAGGCTGAGCTGTTGGGAGAGCGAAAGGCATCCTGGATGCAGGAAAAAAGTGAGTTAACTAACTCTGAGTGGAACAGAGGCTCGTAAACACCATCATTTGGAACTCTGTACCATCGAAAGATAGCGAGGAAAGACGACCGCCTCCTATTGGGCCATCTTGTACATTACAAATTGTCGACTTAATTTAAGAACAATTTTCACTATACATTAAAACGAATTTTGCTGACAAATTAAGTTATTATGTTTAGGAATTGAATCATACGATTCTGAATAATCTTAATATTGTATTTTTCGATTATTTCTTGTTATATAGGCCCACATATACAGCTGTAAATCGTTTTATTTCAATTAACACGCCGATACGCATAGAACCGCCAGGTTGATCCTTTAAGACACGTATGACAATGATGTTTTTTTCTTTCTCGCCACGCTGTTGATAATTGCTGGAGAGGACATGGAGAGAGGGAGACGATTAACATGACGATTTATTTTAATAACAATCATTGTAAGCGTTTAATGTGGTCACGAGGACAAAAACGTTCCTTTTAAATAATAAAATAACTAACAATAATTTATACGAAAACTGTCTTTAAGTTCCTGTTTTACCGGGACTGATGAAACCAAATATCGGGACAAATAAGGGACGGCCAAATTTTGATATGTAATCGTTTTTGTAGGTATTGAACGGTATTGTCTACGCATCGGTCGAAGACATGTACACTAGGATAAACTTGGATAGAGAGGATGGAAGGGTTCATCCAATATACCAGCAAGTGAAGTACATTGAATAATGGTAACTTGAAGGGATAACATAGATATGCCACTAGAAAAAAAAATTGAAAAAAACGTACATGGTTAGACATTCAGAACATTCGAGCGCGGGAGAAATCGTGGAGGAACAATATACAATCAGGGGTATTATAGAGGCTTTGACCACGGTATTTATAAGATTTGAGCTTAGCACGAGTCTTCTGAACTGCCGACTTTAAAATCAGAGACGAATGCATTTACCGAAGATGGCATCTATATAATCACTCCACTGACTGTGAAAAATGGCGCCTAGGAATTTTTATTTTAGCTTGAAGGTAATGGAGTGAATAAATTTCCGGAGTGTTTATATCTGCTCTCAGTGTGGACATAATATCAATCCATTTTGATGCGTTTAGCAGAAGGCTTTTCTCTGAAGACCACATGAGTACCTCAGTGACGAGTTGTACAAAGAGTTGAGAATTTTCATTTGCCTTGGAGTTTTGGCACAAATTCACGTCGTTCGCGTAGGTTAGACGTCCCAGGAGCAGCGCCCTGCGTTACAAGGCAGCTCTACTGCCTACGCAATTTGCCACCAGCTTGTTTCCAGTCCTATGACGACTCTTCGGTTAGTTAAACTTTCCTCAAAAACCGAGACGTAAGACCCATGGTGTAGACGCAATCCACTAAGTACTTGAAACCGGACGTACAAAAGGTTCGCCACACTTCTCAGTGAAGGGAGGTACCCAAACGGTTCCCCATAAAATTGTAATTGAATAATTTCACTTAATTTATTCCTCTAATGTGTGGGCAACCACTTCATTACAAGGTTACCGCTTCGCTTGTCACACCACTTCTGTTAACATTCTGACGTCTCACAATACAATCGATTGAGTGACTCATTCACCACGCACCCTTATTGGCCGACTGGTCTTGCTGCCTCCAAGCCCTGAATAAATAACGCATCATGCATGTTTAAAAACGCGGCTGTTTGGGTCAACTCTCTAGAACTCCTCAGGTGTCATATCTTCTCTTCAATGTCTTCCTGTTGGTAGAGGATATAAGAGGTTAGTAGTCTCAAATCGAAAGGTTTCTTTGCAAGATGGTCTTAATTTATAAATACAGGGAAAAAAGAAAACGCGAAGAATAGATATGGGAACCGATTGGTTATTATCAAAACTCCAATGCCCCGCGAATTCAAAGAAAGCGTTCATAAGGACATTAACTAAAAAAATAGTTTGGTATCATACTGGAAACTTTGGGTTCATTGGAGTAGCAGTTAGAAGCAGCAGGTAAAAGGGATAAGGGAAATTAAGGATAGCCAGCACCCACCCAATATAGCTTTCAAATTCAAGAAAAATGGGATATTAACTGCATCAAAAATGTTGATAGTGAGTGAGTTGACAGATACGAGGCATATAGACCGAAACCCAGTGTGTTCAGACGTCTGAATTTTTACACACGGTAAGTCCTATCACATCACCGACATGCTTGCACAGACGCTTACCACTACTCGATGCAGCCGCAAACGTAATGATTAATTACAGGTGTGATAGAAGTGATCTGCTCTCTCAACGGTAAGCGAGTTGAGCTTACTGATATGAAGTGTACTTTGTACTGTATCTTAACCAATAAAAAAAGCAGGCTCATTGCATGGAAAGTTGATGTCGCCAATGCATGCTGTTCTCGTTGCTGTTCTATTCTTCACGTTGTCAACCGCCTCACATTCCTCTGCAATAGTTGCACACCTGTCTGATCCTTTTAGCTACAGATCAGGTTTGACGATCTCGACTTCACTACGTGTAAATTTGGATGTCCTGGTTGATGAACAGGTGGAACTGTGGGATCCACGAGGGTTGCAATGGTAGCGGTGGTGTTTTCTTTCTTGATGCAGAATTGAAAAGATGCGTTGAGGGCGTTAAGGTATAATGGCATCACAAGGCGCATCAAGAGAGCATCTCTTGCCGAGGTAAAGCGCTAAGCAGGAGTGTTGAGAATAATTTCTCGACTATGTCGTTTAGACTTATGCCTTGTTAATTGGAGCTCATTGTCGCACTTCTTAATGAGTGGAGAAGGATAGAGGTGCTCCCATCGCTTTCAAATTCGTCGCTTCCCAGATTTTTCGTTGCGTAAACGGCAGAGAGTGAAATGTTGACGGCTGTAGCGGAAGCGAATTCGAGCCAGTCGAGGATATATTGGTTACCATACGAATAATAAGTAAGTGAAACTGCCCCAAACTGCAAATGCTACAGCAAATTCGATAGGCCCGCTATGACATACGCAGTATCTAAACATTTCACCGGCTAATCGTAGTAGTATGCCGTACTTCGAAGTTATGCTGGCAAACTTCTGAGAGACAGTCAACGTCGATTCGGTTGTCTTGTAGCGTAAGGGCGGTTACGCATTGTCTGTCGGTGTCGATTAGCGTCCTGAAATTCCAGCAGTCGAGGTAAAGTTCGGTGAGGGGGTTCAAGGTTACACTTGGGGTTTTGACTGGTTTGTCACATCGACAAATGGAGCAGCTCGAAAAGCGTCCCTTCCCGGATACGCCGTACCAGAGGACGAGATTTGGATGCTAGGCATTTGATGTAGTTTATTGGGAGTCTGGTATAGGTGACGTCTCGAGCGTCACCCAGCATTTACACAGTCTAGTATATTCGACAAGGAAGCAGACATCTGCGCGGTAGAATGCGAACCGGTAGCCATCCCGGCAGCTGCGTCGTCGGCCACCCGCTGAGAAATTTACTTCCCAGCTACCGAAACCACGTTTAGCCCGCCTGTCAGCGGTTAACCAAACGGATGTGGCCGCTGCCGCATGCAGCTACTTTGATCCAGAAAGGAAATCATTCCCCCATCCACAATCCCTCATGCTCCATCCCCGCCCTCTTCTTCTTCTTCTTCTTCTTCTTCTTCTTCTTCTTCTTCTTTCTGTAGGCTTGGAATTATTTTGTCCCTTTCCGAGATCGTTAAGTGACTCCGGCTTGCAAGAATCTTCGCTGAGGACGAAGATGCTCCACGGGCACGCGGACAAGTCGTCTTTGTCACGCGAAGAATCAGAGGAGGTCGGGTTGGGAGGCGTTTTCGAAAGGTGCTCATCAAACACACTTGATTGAAGCGGGTCCGTCTCCACTGCAGGTAACCACTCACTATAATAGACACCGCGACAATGAAGCTCCACAGACACCACGGGGCATCCATGAAATTCACCGAAAAAGAGTTTCAGAAACTAATCATGTTATAGCCGTCAAGCTCATACTTCGCAATTTTAATATGCCTTTTTGATTGAACTACTTATATCTAAGAAAGTATTCGAGTTTTTGCGTCGTGGTTTCGTGCTTTAACTTTTTTTGTTCAATATAAATCGGTGATAATGAAATTTAACTGTTGTTTTATCGACAAATATACTGAAATCTAAACATGTTCAGCACACATGTCTTAAGGAGTAAAATAATTACTCCGCAAATACCAATGAAGACGAATTTGGGAAGAAAGTGGATGCTAATTTGAAAAAGATTTTTTAACAAACGCTTAACAAAACCGTAATCCTTTTTTGCTTCAACCAAACATCCAATTGCTACTTTTGCAGTCGAAATGGGCGTGTGGAGAGGATGAGGCTGGAACTGTTTAGGCGTTGATTCCCACTAGTGTCGATCTCAGCATCAAAGATCATAGGTTTGTATTTGTATCGCAACCACAAGGTGAATGACGTAATGCATCCGACCTACTGAACACTCAATGAGTAGCACGTAATCTTTCCACGAGCCCTGAAAATGGGAGCTTTCGGACACCAACCCCATAAACAATTTGTTAAAAAATTAAAACTTCAATTGCAGAGACACACCGGAATCGAGGTGATTGGTGATTGGTTCACAAAATCGGCGAGAAGCGAGACGAAAACAGCTACTTCAGCGTCAATTAATAATAAAACCAAGTTATTTCAAAAATCTTCCGCAGCGTCAAAAATCTAGGCCATTGAATAAATAATAGCCAATCATAAAGGAAGTTCGATCAATTAAATGCAACAATACTATTTGTGCAGAAAGCACTTGCGCTTGTATCAAAACACGGCTCTTGCACATGGTGGACACGGTTGAATTACGTTTTTTGGCACTGAGCTAATTAATTCCATGAGAAAGTGACCTTTGCGTGGTTCATTCAAACGAATGAAGAAGCATAGTTGCATCTTAACCAATAAAACACGCAGAAGATATATGCATAACGGTCGCTGGCTCATTGCATGGAAAGTTGACGTCGCCAATGCATGCTGTTCCCGTTGCTGTACTGTTCTTCACGTTGTCCACCGCCTGTTCTAACTACGGCGGCTCACATTCCTCTGCAATAGTTGCACACCTGTCTGATCTTTTTAGCTACAGATCAGGTTTGACGATCTCGACTTCACTGCGTGTACATTTGGATGTCCTGGAAGACCCTGCTGATTGCACGTGCCATGGATTGGATGGAAACGTCATCTCGTGCTCCTGCTATGCTCAGTTGATCCAATTCCGCCATTTTAAGTTGACTAATAAAGTTGGATTTTAAATTCGCTGGCGTTGGCAGGAGACTGGCGAGGTCACAGAAGTACACCAGCTGAATATGCGCATACGCGCCACACTGGAGAGCTGCAAACTCGATGTATCTTTCGACCCACCTGCCCACAACAACTATACTCATTCCGAAGAGCTCATCAGAGACTTCGTTTTGAAATACTTTGAAATTATTTGTCCTAGTGCTTACTTGACTTGATGGTATTGGTTTTCTGGGTTATAAAATAGAATAAAATACCAAAAAAAATGTTTTTTGGGGTTTGGGTGGATGTATAGGTGAATCTCACAGCATTATTGGTAGCAATTGTTTTATTTCATAATAATAATAATAATTGTTGTGGCTTTATTGAGGTCACGAGGATCAAAACTTTGAGCAGTAAAAAAGACAGTATAACAAGTATTAGATGTGAAAATTGTGTTTTAGTTCCTGTTTCACCTGCTCTGGTGAAACTAAAAATCGGGACAAATAAGGAATGACCGAATTGCGATATGCCGCCGTTCTTGTTGGCATTGAACGGTATAGTCTACGAATTGGTCGAAGAGATTTACATTCAGATAAACTGGAATAGAGGGGATGGGAGTGGTCACTTAAAATACGAGCAGCGATTAGTGAACAATTATTGAAGTGGCGTTGAACGATGATTTCTTGAATGGAGAGAATAGGCAGACCACTAGAAAACGAGATTATTTTAAAAATTCTATGAAGGGTTAAAGAGTCAGAACATTTAAGGCCGGTGAAACTTACTGGAGAAAAATATACAATAAGGGGAATTTCAATTTTGAGCTCGAAGCGAAATTATGGAGTGAAAAGATTTTGAGAGTGTCAACAGCGGCTGTAATAGAAAATGAAATAAAGATGCATTCTGATGAATTCAGCAGAAGACTATTCTCCGAAGACCACTCGAGTACCCCAGTGACTGCCTGCCCGAGCTGTCTGACAATTAGATGAGACATGAAACGTTGTTCAGAATAGTGGTCTATAAAATTCCGAATCACGAAATGGGTGCTGAGATCTAGCTTTCTTTGGGAAAATAACCAATTCCACAACGGCAGCGCGTCAAAAAGTATCGAGTCACAGGAGAAAGGGTTGGTCGAAGGCATGTGGGGAGAGAGGGTGGAGATTGAGGTGCAATCCATGATCACAGATCATCGAAGATCTGCAGTACCGTTCGTGACAGAAGTCGTGGTTGTTTTTATGAGTCGATGAACGGAATTGAACGTGCCGCGCATTGACTCTGCAACCGAAACAACGAAACATGGATCGATTGTCAAAGTTCTTGGAGTGGTAGAACAGTGCCATGTTCGGGTGTCTAGAGGCATAAAAGGTCACCGGTTTTCTTACTGATTTCCTTGCGATGAAGAAAAACGAATGAACAGAATATAAGCTTCACTGAATCGAGAACTTTCTATCATGGACGAACAATTGGGTAGATTTGTTATTATTTTCGTCATTTCACAATTTATTTTGCACTGCTACGAAATTTCGGAATACTTACAACATTCGTCAGAAGCTGATATAATACTCCAAGACAACAGAAAATGAAAAAGATGAGGTCGCACTACACCTATAAGTCTTTCCTATTGCGGATGGTCTCTTTATTCGTTTAGCCTCTCTTCGGTGGGTGCTGTTCTGGGCTAAAGACTCTTCACATGCATCGATCCAGCGATCCCTCGGAGTTCGTTTAAGAGGCAAGGGACACGATCAAGCAAATCTTTCCCTTTGAATAAACAATACATGCTGGCCGACTGCTTTTGTTTATTGTGTAAAACAGGAAGTTGAGGAGCGTCTTAGTTTCTGCAAAGTCAATTGTATTGTCGAATTGGTTATGGTGGATGCCACAAACCAACCTGGACCCAGTTAAACAAAGAGAATTAAAGGATTGACTGCCGTGGTACCCCGAAAACCTAATTCAACGTGCTGTTTATAAACCATACCGCACCAAACCCTCGGTAACTTAGTAAATCTCGAAGTCGAGCGTACTGGTCATGGTCTTTTCGCTTTCTGGGTGATCAAGTCTTCCATGGAAAGACGCACACCAAAACGGATCGGAAACACAAGAAACATTATCTCAAGGCCATTGGCCATACCGAACATTGCTCACCGAACATGCAATTACGTTCTTCGAACTTCGCGCATTTGGTACGCGGTTAATAGGTTTTTCTACGGTTTCGGTGACAGTCCAGCTATGCTATTTATAGCGGACCTTTAAAAAAACTCAGAAATGACTCATAATTACTAACTGCTGGCAGTACGGACAATGGCGTGGGTTGGTCACACACCTTCAGCGAAAACTCGTTGCCTGTGGATGCGTTGAGGTCGTTGATAAGGCAGATGGTGAGACTTTCGGATATTTTGTAATGGGTGCATTATCGGGGGCCGTTTTTTTCAATTATGTAAACTGGGTGCTTTAGGGCCTGGGTCTCTTAAACAGCCGACCAATATGCTCGAATCGCTTTGGGGGTTGTCCAAAAGCCAGCTGAACCTATTTGCAGGCTCATAAATTGTGAACTCGATGTCTCGACCGCGTTTATTGGAAGCACATAAGAATGATCCAATTGCCCTTGCCAATACAACCGCTCATTAAATCGATTGCTTTTTAAAGTCACAAATTAATCAATCCGCGTCTCGACCGCAATTATTAAGGTCTCTTTTACCTCCCACCTTTCTCTTGGAAACTTCACTTTCTTGGAGTGCATATCGAGACCTCTCTAGAAAATTCATAATCGGCTTCAAAAAATACCGTTTAAACGAAATTCGCGAATATTAATGACTGCATCATTGAGCATACATCATTGTTAACTTAGTAGAAGTAACGATGACGATAGACGTTTGCTTAATTTTGAAGCTGGGACATTTTTATTGAAATTAATAAACCAAAATAATTTATTTTCGCCAGCCATTAATTCGTATACATCTCGTCATAATTTATAGGATGAGAGGCTTTAGGCAAACATTGGTGGTTACCTGTGAGACGGCTGTCATCAACATCCCTTACAATTAAGACTACGTGTTTTTTTGGAAATTGGGCTCGTGTTTCTGTCATCGGAAGGATCACGTTCTAAATTAGGAAAAGGAATCTCTGTACTCCCATCTCATTTCACCAGAAGATGGCCGGCCCCCTCCCTTCCAGAGCCACAAATATTACGCATCGTCGCCAATGACATTTGTTCCTTGGAATGATAATTTTATTTACCACAGCTTCTCTCCAAATCGTGAAGCAATCCGGCTTAACACACGCCGGCCGGCAACGATGCATGACAGACCACGGAAGGTCGCGTTTCTGCCGTGTGTTCGTTCAACCATGATTGGGTGCCTCACTATCTTATGCACTTCATATCAGGAGATCTGGCATAGCAAAGAAGCAGTGGCGTGTCGCTCTATAAAGTTTATGTGGAGCGGGGAAAAACATAATAGGAGTAGGTTAGGATGAAAACTGGGCTCTTATCACCTCTTATGGCCTTCCGTTTCTTGTCATCAAAGTTAAAGTAAACGGAGAGCATTCGGGCAGTCGGTCTTCCGGGTCGCTCATATTCTTCATCTTTGCCGACAAAACCCCATTGTGACCATAAGAATCTGGAGAGTTTCAAGCACGAATTGGAGTTTGGCTAACATAACCAACAATGCTGAAAGCATAGTGGATCCATATGCATAAGCGAGATGTTAAAATTGACGAAAATTAACAACTTTTGTTTATCAAATAGCACAAAACCCCGTTATTCTTTTTTGGAAAATCTCTTCGGCCAATTCGATCAATTTTATATATTTGTGCGAACATTATTGTCGTCTTTAGTACCCTTCACTGCCAAACTCAAATCATTCATTTCATCAAAACGTAAAAGGAGACTTGTCCTGCATCCGATTGGGTGCAAATCCGATTGGTTCCCTGTTAAAATAGTGACAAAAAACTGCAAATTGAATACATGGCTTGACTACAGTTTTTTTTCTTGCAAAAGGAACCCGGAAGTCAACAATTCGATCGCCACCAACAACCTGCACCAGACCCAACTCCAAACGCTGCACACCACGTTGAACCACTACAAACACCACAACATTCCGCTACACTACTGCAAAACCTGTGTGTCTACTTACGCGAAATAGTTCTTCATTTATGGATAAGACACATTCGTACCAAAACCTTATATTAAGCATGTTTTAGTCCCATGATCCTGCCATTTAGAATGTTAGCGTTGATAACCAAGAACGAAAACTTTTGTCGATGTGTCAAATGCTTCTTCGATCGCTTATTAGGAATTAAATGAACCTCGGGGTTTTCTTCTCTCAGGCCGCATCTATATAGTTTATATTGTTCTTGCTATTATTTGAAGTGCAGTGATAACCAATGGGGTTTGTTTGAAGTCCAACGTGAAGTCGGTTCGGGGTAAATCAAGCGAAACAATGAAAAATGGGAAACACAGGAAACATATATAAATATATGTTGATTCGATGACTTCGTGGTCCAAAAATCAGAATGGCACGATGGCCAAAGACGAAGGTCGGGAATGAATAATATTGTTTATTATTCAAACAATAGTGAGGGCCCGACCTGGGCCGACAAGGCGCGATGCTTAGCGCCCGCTGCAGGTGAGTCCTGTCTGGACACACGTGGGGCGTGTCGTGGTAAAACGTGGGGGCCGGCCAAATGTCGTCGATGTTGTCTTAATTTATCCACGTTAAGGTCACAGCATGCGGTGTTGTGTGCGTTTGCCAATGGGATGCCAGTCCAATGGATGTCATGGGTCTGGAATAAATAAACACACCATTTAAGGTCACTAAAAATACACCAGACCGTGAGGCAGGCTGTAACAGACAATCTATCCAAGAATGAGAAAACAATGGCCAATTTATCGTCATCCTCCCCAAAGTAACAAGTATAATAATACATTTAATATGTCAATAGATGATGAGCGGTCGGCAATTTCCTAAGTTCAATAAATGATTATATATATAATAAATGAATGACGTACAATTCGGTTTTCTGTAACGCTTCAACTCCGAACATAGAAAATTAAATCAAAATATTTCTTCCCTAACATGGTCAACATTAAATTAAACTATTTTTTCTGTATTGACCAGTAGCTTTCAAGAACGAAAAAACATCTAAGCGTGACATTATTAACAGTTTTTAAACATATTTCTCACACTATATCATCTTAATTTAATAACTATTTCATTATGAAAAAAATAATTGCAACGAATCGTGGAATATTGATGTTTCCTGATGACATATACTACTTTACAATGCATCTGGGAATCATAACATATGTATTAGCCATCGGACAAAAATTGTTTTTCAGATTTGAAATGGTATGATTAACAAACAGTATCTGATGGCTAGGTAAATATGTATAAAAACATTCCAGTTAGCATGTTTTTCCTCAATCCTCAATCCCCTTACCTTGCGAAACCGCAGCAGGAACAGGACAGGAGCGTTTTTAAGGCACCAATTTCGAGAAACAGTTGACTCCTTCTCCTGACTTCTGGTGATCTTTGACATCTTTGACCAGTGGCAAAGAAGTAGCTGGCGGATGCTGGAGGTTTCCATGCCAATTTAATTTGATTATCGCTGACAGGAGTGAATTGGAGGTGGGTTGGATCAAATAATTGAACCCTAATCATAGAGACCACTCAGCTGGCAAATTCTTCGCATCCCCTTCGACACGATGTAAATGTGTGGCTTGGTAAAAAGGAGGATAGCAATCGCTGGCTTCTAAATATCGACAGATTAATTAATTGTGTTAGTTAAATAGAATGGCGTACGATTTAGTCCACCAGGGAGATAGGCAAACGGCTGTTTCAAGTGCGAGTTTAGAGAAAGGGAGTAATCTGCGATGTATTTAAAATAAGATGAATAAATGAATGATTCATCGCCGCCGACGCTATCGTTCGGCCGTTGATCACAAGACTCCCTCACCCTCTAACCAAGGTATCGATTTTCACGACGTATGCGATAGACATAAATAATCACCGCTATGATAACCTACGGCTGGGAACCCCTTAACTTAACTTTACATAAACCGAGTTCCCGGCTTACCCGTCGTACGTCTCCCAAGTGACGGACATCCAAGAGGACTTACAGGGGGCCCAAATCAACCAGGCTCCTCCAAGTGCCCGGATATAAAGGTGTCTGCTTCTGAATCGGGGTTTCATGTCTAGAATAGGGGTAATCGGATTGAGAATTAATTTAGGGCACCAAAACGGATCTAATAAGGTCGATATAGGAAGTGCTCTAAGGCCACGTATAAGATTTAGAGTCATCGTCGGTCACAGGCTGCAGAACACGGTTATGGGACCGAGACGATACGGTGTGATTAACCACGATTACGGTTAGCTAACGGCGGACCAATTACATCCAAAGTAATCCTTCGCCAAATATGCTTACGGTTGGTGCTAGCTGAGCGAACGTTAGACAATGCTAAAAGCAGAGCTGTAGTTAAAAACCTTTGCTGCGACAGTAAGCTTCCCAGCTAAACTGCTTATGCTTGATTGACCAAACCCACTGGATTTAGTGATGGACTCCAATGTAGAGAGAATTTAGCGATTAGCTTGAAGCTACAACGGATTAATAATAAGACAATTCCTGCGAAAACCAATTTTCGGCGATATCGATTATGCTTCAAATTAAATAATTTGCCTAATGTGATCTTAACTGGGATCTATCGTCAGAGACTTAACCTTAAATGCATACAAGAGAGATTGTAGATATCGCTTCAAACAGAGTGCTGGCTCTTAAATGCAACTACGTTTCCAATTTGTATCAACCCGTTGAACGGTCTAATTAATGCCGCATGCATGTGAAGATGGCCTTTGTGTAACGGATTTTGCAAACGACAAAGTAATCGTTTGGCCGTAAACAATAGACGCTTTCAATGATCAGGAATGTACACTTAAATCTGAATTACTAGCAACCTTAGATTTTTCCATGAGCTCTGTAAATCACAGCACCCCCTCCAATGTTTGGAATTCGACGGTCTTCATAAACCTTCGGACAAATGGTGACGATTATAAACACCCTGGTCTCAAGCAAGTGTTAATACGAAAGCAAATACCGATTGATTTAGTTAATTTTAACCGCCATGACAATTGAGCCCTAAAATGATACGATATTCGGGACGCCCAATCAACTTCTAATTAAGTTCGTGAAAGGTCTACACACACCACACAGAAACGACAAACAGCTGATGCCTCTTAATGACGTCAGCAGTTGGATCATTAAATCCGTTTAGAAACCAGAGCTTTATTCAACTGAAACGTCTTCAACGGCTTTACTACAACGATGGGAACCTTTCTTGAAATTTCGCAACAATTACGTTGGGCAATATCGATTAAATATCTCATTTTATCTGACATGATCGACAAAATTCCTTCACTGCAATCTATCTCAACATAATATTCTGTACAATGCGAGAATGTACCTTAATGGATTAATGGTCGCAATTAGACAAGTTTTTACCGCGATGAGGTACGTGCGATTTTGAATCAAAAGTACGGTTCCCAAATCGAAAAGAGTACTTAAAAGGTTCGTTGCGGTAACATCGGCATCTTTGAGGTCCATCCAAAAGTACGGTTCCCAAATCGAAAAGAGTATTTAAAAGGTTCGTTGCGGTAACATCGGCATCTTTGAGGTCCACCCAACCTGCTAGGTCAAATGGAAACATACTTCAGCTTAGGACGAATATCAATTGAGCTTTGAATGGATTTATTGAATCATGCCACCTGCAGCAAGCACCCTCAAAGTTCCTACCTGGTCAAGGCGTCTCGGAAAGCCTCTTTATAGCTTTATTGATGATTCTGCGGAGATCCGAATCCCGTTTGTCGCAGGCTCACAGCTGCTCACAACGGCTGGTTGGTGCAGACGGTTAAAGTCGCATTCGCTTCGCATTCGCTTCGCATCGTTAAGGCGTTTTTTCCCCGTTCTTGTCTGACGTCGGTCATCGGTTTTGCAGCTGTTCATGTCAATATGATCCTTGGATGTTTCTCGTAGCCAGTGGTATGATTCGTTTCACTAACACCCTCATATTAATAATATCATGAAAGCGATCCCAGTTAGTAAAGGGGCCGTTTCGGTGGGCTACAGAGACATTCAATTTCTTCGTACTAAATTCACCATTTATTCCTTTAGAAAATCCGAAACACCTTAACGAAATTTCATTGGTTTTGCTTTCTTATAGTTAAGCATAGGCATGTCGTTTTGAAGAATTAATTGAAATAATCAATCCCTTACGGTTCATTCTAGTATTTTCGAGATAATTCTCTGCCGATTGATTACAGCCAAGGCATTCACCGAAGCATTAATCAACACCCTCTTGGTAAGAAGGGCCAAGGCCTTGAATAGTTCATTTTGGGACGAAGGCAAGTGGTCGCGTTGCGTCATATTAACGCATTCACGAATCGTGTTTTTGCTTCATTGAAAAACCTTTAATACTAACCGCTTTAACAATGTCAAGCCGACCGGAATATGCAGCATTAACAAGTAACCGAACGACAACATGTGATTCGTCGCTACAAATCTGGATAAACCGGGAATGTCCGAATTGCACGCAGAATGTGTGTACGCATTAACCCGTATTTTCTACACAGTGGTCCAATCGGTTTTCATTTAGATAATCCTGTAGAGAAGTGTGCACAGCTGTTTTAGTGGTGTTGGATCGCGGTTTCTTGGAAGTAGAAGAGTGTATCAAGGCTACTAGAATACGAGTGTCAATATCTGTGCAATGGAGAGGCAATTAGCAGGTTGCTTCTATTTGGTTTATAAGAAATCTTGAATCAATCTTAATCTTTTATTTCACTTTGGCGATATTTTTCATCTTAATGCGTCCAACGGAACCAGCGATGGTGCTTTTGCAGGCCAAACTATTGCAGGCCAAACTATTTACGCATATAATGGGTATTATGTGGTACTTGTTTCCCTATTTCCAAATTTTTTTTGAGTTAATTCTGCTAAGCATGTCAGTCCCACATGGTAAGCCTGAACGTATTAGAATTAATTGACAGATAAGAAATTCCCCGCATTCCTGTGTGTTGATTCAGAGTAGCTGTAAAAATGACACATTCGCCTTCCATGCAGGACAAGTTCATGCATCTGCGTCTTTTCGCGGAAATCATTTTTCGTGGGTTTATGAGTCATTGGATGACTGACTTTCTCAAAAACGTGGCGATCCGTGGTGAGTCATCAAGACTTTTCCAGTTTCCCTTGGGGGTTGCCGTAATAATAAATATTTTGATGCATTTTGATGTTTACAGTTGGTCGGACCAAATAGTTTGCGTCCATGATAGATTTCTATTGGAGTTTGAAAACTGGAATAGAGGGTGGGGGACTCAACTTTGACGAAGATGAAATACAGATTCAATAACAACAGCCCAAGAACAATTGCTGGCATTAAATGAAGTCACAATCCAACGATTGTCATCGAATCACCCGAATGCCCAAGCTTGGCGGGTGTCATATGGAACAAAACAGCGTTTCATTCAATCAAAATGTACCCAAAAGCAACATTGCAATGGTCTTGAAAGGTCGTGGTATTATCAAAGAGAGGATTGCGAATCGAAATTGAAAAGAATGTTCGGGGAAAGCTGGAGGAGCACAATAATCCAGAGGCGATTGGTTATTCCAAAAAAAATGTTGGGTCGAAGCGAACCAATGAAGGTTTTAGAAAATTCAACCTTCACAAACTGCATTTGAATGTGGCACACCAAAGTCTTGCCTTTTGGAGATATCAATCCCTACCGGCGTCTGCTGAATGAATCGATGAGGCCTGAGATGCGACGGCGGAACACCACGAACAAAATGATGAGGATGAGAAGGAGGATGCCCATGGTAACTGCAACTGCCACAGCAACCACCGGGAAAACTGGAGCAGCTACAACCAAAATATATTTGCGATCAATTAAAACGAAACACAACAGAAAAAATATATCCCCAGAATTGTAACAACACATCAGATGTACTAATGACTGCTGGACTACATCGATTCAGTATTTGCAATGGAAAACTCCATCCAGATTGACCTAGAGTAATCTATGGAATCTTAAATAACACCAAAAACAGCAATCAAGAAATCAATAACTATAAAGATAATCGAAAAAAACCAGATTTACCGTAGATTAGTCAGTTGAGACACATGGTATGTATGCATATCCCCCATATTATTCAAACATCCTGGCATTTTCATATTAGATAATTTGGAAAATATCATAATTGTCTTCCCAGAACGTGCGGTGAATTATTTTCTCAATTGAATGAATACAAAAAGAAGAAACATCGACTCCATAAGTGACTTGGAGGTCGTTTGGAACGAGTAGGGGTTTAGGCATTAAAGAAAATCACATAAAAACAGATTGTTTTCGCTTACAACCAACCAATTGATAAAGTAATACACTGAGGTTGCTTTTATAAATGCTCCGGACACATTTTACTATTAATTTAAGCATTTCCTAAATCGCATGGTATGCACCTCACGCAAGCAATTCTCCGATATTGCCCTAATGCCCTACCATCGCAGAAATTTTAAAATGAACGCGCCGGCAAATAAATACATCGCTTGACTACATACCTGCCTGAAGAGTCTTCGTTACCATAGTAACCGCTTTACTGCACAATCTCTTTCGAATGCGCTCTCGGTTGTCACACACCAGTAGCGACACCTCGTAGTCCGTGTAGGCGGTGAGGTCGCTGATGGTGCATGTTCTGGAATCCGCATTCACCTCGCATGGTTGAGAATTGCTTCCATTCGTCGTGGCGATGAAATATCTGACGCCTGCCTTTTCCGTTGGGGCTGTCCATTTCACCTCGAGCTGTTTATCGTTGAGAGGAGTTGCTTGGTAGTTTGTAGGTGCTAGTGATCAGATTAATGAAATGAATGTTTCCTTGTCTGACAAAACATGCATTCGATTGCTGTCGTAAACAGAAACCTGGCTGCATACAAGAGAATATGTTAGCCGCCGTAATCGTAACAGGAAGAGGTTATTGAAATGACCCTTAGGCGTTTTCACCTTAGGGTTGCAGGAGCCATTCAATAGCACTGAAATAGCGAATTTAATCGATCGAATCCTTTCAATTGATTACGCTGATCGCCACTTTATTCACGAAAAATTGGCGACAACGGTCCAAACCAGTTCATTGAAGACCAACTTCAAGGTTATTTGAAACATTAGTTGGTGCAAGGACCTTACCATGTTATTGAGATCGTAGAGACTGGTAGATTATCTCTTATACTAGAGGCTGAGGCGACAGTTCGGCGACAGCTTACACCCACAACAATGTTTATCTCTCTAAACCCTCCAGTACGTTCAGTGCGTTTTGGATAGGGCCTTTCGATGGCCGCCATTTCCCGTTTGCCAAAATATATATATTCCTTGGTAAAATTGGCCTTTCTTGCAAATTTACCTTGATGTTGCTTCTTTTATTCTTCTTAACGTATTCTGCATTTTCTACGTACAATCGTTACGTCCTGTAACATGCTTGTTTATTGTAAATTGTAATGCTGAACGTTTTGGTCCTCTTGACCTTAATAAACCGAATATTTTTATTATTATGGAAATAGGTAGGGTTAAACCTGTCAAATTGCAACTTTAACAAACTGTCTCCATCCCTACAAAGGCCTGACGACAAAACAACACAAACTGCCTTCAGCCGTCGCCATCACAACCACACGAAAACCTCTGACTTGCGAGAATTGGGGGAAAAGGCTGCTAGGTTCTGCTGACCTTTTGAGTCGACCTCGTCGTCTCAGGACGGCAACGGCTACACCCTTCAGTGGCCACCCTTCGATTTCTCAGTCATGACCCCACGAATCTCAAAGCCGCACCACCAAATTTGAAAAAAAGTGTAGATTTGTGAAACCACCATTATTCTGTTTCAATTACCTACCGGTCGTGCAAATTGGCTGCAACATTTGTGCCATTTCCGATTAATCACACTTCATCTGAGGTCTTCCGTGATCCTCAAGCAACTTCCCACAATTTATCGCGGTTTTTTTAAACTGATGCGTAAACAATGACAAAAAAACCTCTTGTCCACTTGCCTGCCGGAGTTGTCTTGGTATAGACAGAAATCGCTTTACTGCAGCTTCTGTCAGCATCGCCTATTGGTTTGTCACACGCCATTAGGGACACACGGAAGGACGTGTAGGCGGTGAGGCCGCTGATGGTGCAGGTTCTGGCATACCAATTGACCGCGCATATTTGTGGATTGTGTCCGACTGTCGTTGAAGCAAAGAAGTGTCCCACGCCGGTCATGGTGCTGGGAGATGTCCAGGTCAATTTTATTTGATTTTCGCTCACATTGGTGACCAGTAAGTTGCGCGCAGCTAGTGACATGATTCAAGAAATGGAAACAAGTAAGATTGATTTTCGCCGTTTGCTGAAAATATCTATTAATTTCTTTTTAAACGTGGGACACTAAAGAATCTGTTTGCCGATCTTGCGTCTCACCGCCGAGGCCGTTAATGGGACAGCAGCTGGCAAATTTAGAAAGATTCGATGGTCGTTTAAAAGGGATATTTACCCCTCTAGGTGACTTAGAGGTCCTTTGGTAGGCGCGATGGTTTAGACGTTACAAAAACAATTAATAAAGACTGATTGCTTCGGCTTATAGCAAACTAATTGATAAAGTAGTACACTGCAGTTGATTGGAGAAATGTCTAAGCAAATTGAATCATTTCCTAAATCGAATGGGAGTCGGCTGCCAAGTATTCTCCGATCAGACAATATTGATCTCCAGCCGCGAGCAAACAAATAGGCAATCTCACTGGGTCACAAAGTTTTCACAGAGTCGAATAATATTTCATACGCAGTCCTCGTAATAACTCATAGATCAGGCATACATTTGAAACATTTTACAATGAACGCGCCGGCAAATAAATACATCCCTTGACTACATACCTGCCTGAAGAGTCTTCTTGACCATAGTAACCGCTTTACTGCACATTCTTTTCCAATAAAATTCTCGGCCGTTACACACCAGTAGCGACACCTCGTAGTCCGCGTAGGCGGTGAGGTTGCTGATGGTGCAGGTTCTGGAATCCGCAGTCACCTCGCATTGTTTTGAATTGCTGCCGTTCGTCGTGGCGATGAAATATCTCGCGCCTGCCTTTTCCGTTGGGGCTGTCCATTTCACTTCGAGCTGTTTATCGTTGAGAGGAGTTGCTTGGTAGTTTGTAGGTGCTAGTGATCAGATTAATGAAATGAATGTTTCCTTGTCTGACAAAACATGCATAAGATTGCTATCGTAAACAGAAAAATGGCTGCATACAAGAGAATATGTTAGCAGCCGTAATCGTAACAGGAAGAGGTTATTGAAATGACCCTTAGGCGTTTTGACCTTAGGGTTGCAGGAGTCATTCAATACCACCGAAATAGCGAATTTAATCAATCGCAACCGACGTCACTATTTCATATTGGGCCGTCTCGATCACGTCTATGTGCTTACTCCGCGGAAACGCCGAACGAAATTGACCCAAATGAACACCCCAGGACATCCTTTTTGTTATAAAAGCTTGTCCTCTTCAAAAAGGACAATTGTTGTCACGGCTGAAGACATGTTGTACAATCGAATTTCGGCACATTTGAAAGTATTATCGAAACCACAATCAAGACTCCGCGATTGGGGCTTCGAATTCATAAGTATTGTCGATGGTTTTATACGAAACGCCCCTTTAATCTGACTATTTCTAATTTTTTGCGATACTCATTACGCTGAAAATATCAAATATCCCATGTATGTTTGGTCAAATTTAAAATGGACATTTCAACAAATCAGTGCACCGATTTCAACATACCTGCTGGAAAAGTAATTACATTTCCCAAAACACCCTCAGAGCAGCTTCTGTTCTTTTCGCTTTCGGTGTTGTCACAGGCCTTTAGATAGATCCAGTATGGCGTGTAGGTGTCCAGTCCGCTTATAATGCACGTTCTGGCATCCGATTTCACCTCACATGCTTTGGGATTGCTTTCATCTGTCGTACCATAGAAGTAGGTAACGCCGGTCATTGTGTTGGGAGGTGTCCATGTCAATTGTATGTGATTATTACTGATAGCTTTTACTTTGAGGTTGTTTGGAGCTAGTAGGGTGATTAAAATAATTTAAATAAGATGGACCGATTTTCGCTGTTAGGCTTCCAGTAACAGACCACCAATAGTTTAAATGTTCTGCAGCGAATGACCAAAGACAAATGAAGGAAACAAGCGTCTTTGACATCTGGGGAATTATTTGGGTCAAAATGGCGTTACAACTAACCTTCTGGCAATGTCCTCATGGTTACCGATTGACGGAGCAGTACAGATAGAGCTGTGTATGTCGCAAAACATCAGAGAAATATCATATTCGGTGTATGTGGCGAGATCGGTGATAATGCAGCCGATGATCTTGCCGGAGAAAATGTTGTCCGATTTACATCGTTGCGGATCGTTTTCGTCAATCGTGTAAAATGGTTGGTTAAAATCTCGAATCAGTCCTGACTCAGTCCTCCAGGTCAACCGTATTCTCGAAGAGCTTTCAGTGGCTGCCCGAAGTAAAGCTGGCCCTAGGGGAACGCACATGGATTGCGAACTGAATGTTTTGTGTGGTTTCTCGTCGACCCCGTCCATAGTTTTGATCTTTTTGATTTCGGCTTGAGGCGCATACCACGCATACCAGAATCATTACCTCAATGCCCTCAATGCCAATACAACCACCCACCGATCATGCAGAAACGCCCACCTTCAATGTACACGCAACTCGATCGCTGTTTATAGGTGCGTTTGCGACTTTGGTGACAGTTCAGCTATGCTATTAATCGCGAATTTTAAATAGAATACAAAATAATTATTTTCGACGAACTGCAACTTTATGTGCGGGCTTAAACGAAATACAATTTCCTAAAACCATTGACGACATTTGCATATTTTTAAAAATTGCTTGTAGTAAATTAAAAGTACACCTACCTGCAAGAAGAGTCTTCGTTTGCTTCGTAACCGCGGAACTGCATATTCGCCAAGTTGTATTCGTCTTCGCATTACATACAGACAGCGACACCTTGTATTCGATGTTTGGGATTAGGCCGCTAATCGTGCACCCTGTGAAATTCGAGGCGACCTCGCATGATTTTGGGTCGTCTCCGTTCGTAGTTGCAAAGAAAAAGTATGTAGCGCTGGTCATTGTGGCCGTGGGAGCTGTCCACACCAAAGTTATCTGTTTATCGCTTACACGACTGACTTGGAGGTCGGTAGGAGCTAGTTGCGGCAATATTAAGGAAATGAAAGAAAGCTGCGTTGGTTTTAACTGCATTTAGAAAACTTCTTGATATTGTGTTACATCTCTGATACGTCATTAGATAATCGGAGCTATCGCATTTAGAGCACCTGCTTGAAGTTTTGGGAGGTGATAAAGCAACACTAACGTGTACCACAATTCGTTGCGAAGACAAGAGATTGTGACGATTAATTACAAAACTACACAAAAACCTATCGGCAACCGGTATAATCTAAAAGTGGCAACAAAAATATAATTGTAACTGAAATGTGGGCGATTGTGGCGGTATCGTCAATGTGTAAGTAATAGTTTCGAAGATACAAGGCTTTAGGCAAATATTGAAAGTTACCTGTGAGCTGGAAGTAACGGCTAAAACGAAAAAAGGATATTAGCCGAGTTCTTACACAGTCCCTTACATACACACACACAACTCTCACACAAAATCGATTTTCGGTAGTTAAACACAGCGAATTAAGACGGCAGTGGCATAATCCCTTACAAGCATAACTGCGTGAATTGAGGAGGTTGCCTCATACATTTGTGTGTTTTGACGAGATCATCAGCGCCAGTTTCCCTTAAATGTCTTTAAACGCGAAGCAACGGTTCGTTACAGTTCACCGAAGGTAAGTTATCTGCCTTGAGTAAACGAAACCATGAGTTCGATTGCCAGAACACAATGCCAATTTATCTCTTATGCTTGAGGCATGGACCGTGGATCAGTAGTGGCACTTTACATCAAGAAAACAGGGAATGCCAACACGGATTAGTTTTTCTCTCTTGGACGTTCATGTCACCGTAAAACCGCAATTATTAGAATAATTAAGTTAATGAAAATGACCTACGAATCAGGTTTCTGTAAGGCATTAACTCTGAACACTAAACATGAAATATATAGATATTTTTTGTTAAATACAATAATATACACATACATGTATTTCAATTATATATTTGTTAATTTCATCGTTTTCATTTTCACCTCGTGTGAAGTAATATTTCAAAGTATACAATAGTAACAATCGTAAAAGGTTTCGGTTGAAAGTATGATTTAACGAAAATATTTGTCAAAATCTATCTTCAAAATTCAATTACTAATTTTGCAAAACGCATATAAATTCCGCCAAATACAAATTACTCGTTGCAATTGTAAATACCCGCAGAATCGCTGATAAACTGATTCCGGTCGACAACATCTCGGAAATCATAGTTTAAAATTGCGCGTTAGCATGAAGGTTACTGAACAACTTTGATTAGCTCATCATAACGAATCGATCCGGATGGATTTGAACAAGATTGCGGTTTTAAAAGCGCACGCGTTATTTAAGCGAAGTTAATCCAGCAAAAAAGCTTATTTTGATTGGAATTTCGATCAAATGCTGTTTAAAAAATAATAACGGATACATAACTCATTCACGCAACGTGCTAGCACACAGATGTACGGTTAATAAAACAGTTTACAGGGCTACATCTAACATCGATTTTGCTGTCTGAACGATGGCGCACATGATATAGAAGTTGATGCAGGCCTTTGACAACGTCTACCACGGTTCCACTTTAATCTCCGCCAGGTTCGAGGTTAATGGAGTTTAGCTACTCACAAGGAAAATTATTATAGCCGATACAGTTTTAGTAAATCTCTCGAATCTAGTAATTACTTAAATTTGATGAAGAGGTTTCAATGTTTCTTTGGAAATCTTAAAATAACCATATTGATGGTCGACGTAAATTTTTGAACATATTCATCCGATTTTACATTTTCGAACCGTTTGCCAATTTCCATTTGTGAAAACCCATAGGCCGCCATACAGACGACTTTCTCACTAAAATCTGTTTTCATCACCATTCTGCGACTGAAAAAAGGTAATATTTAATTGTGAACTTGAATTTGGCCTACTTACTTTCTTCGACGGCTTTGTTTCAACTTGACCGCCAGCCATGCTACGACGCATACGACTCGCACAGATAGACGCCAAAGTCACGTAATATTCATCCCTTAATCTTCCGTGAGGAATTCGTCAGCGCTAATCACCTCAGAACAACAACCTTTTTCAAACAATCACATACTATCCTCGACGGCTTTATGCCAATTCTAATGCCAACAATGCTACGACGCATACGACTTGCATCGGTAGACACGAAAGCCAGAACTAGCCTCGGTCGCTTTAAATCAACCCGAACGCAAGCCATGCTATGTCGCATACGACTTGCATCGGTAGTCACGAAAGCCAGAACTAGCCTCGGTCGCTTTAAATCAACCCGAACGCAAGCCATGCTACGTCGCATACGACTCGCATCGGTAGAAACGAAAGCCAGCAACAGAAGCCTTTTTCAAACTATCACATACTATCCTCGACGGCTTTATGTCAATCCTAATGCCAACAATGCTACGACGCATACGACTTACATCGGTAGACACGAAAGCCAGCACTAGCCTCGGCCGCTTTAAATCAACTCGAACGCAAGCCATGCTACGTCACATACGACTCGCATCGGTAGACACGAAAACCAGGCTACATGATTTTCTTCATGTTCACCTCAGACAACGATAGAAAAGCTTTTTACAATAATGTGCCATCCTCGCCCGATTTTGGTGAATCCAAACGTCAACCCAACTACGATGTAATGAACGCGCATCGAACGACACGAGCGTTTCCTGGATGTGTTCCATGTACTTTAGAAAAACCTTTTCCTTCGTCAATTTCGCAATATAATATACAACCGATTTACCCCCGCTTTGCCCCCCGAGTGATTCCTTTTTTTTCGTAATCGTCCTTTTAAGGTACTCTTTATTGTATCTCTTCCACTTTCGACGAAGAGTCTAAGGGGGGAGCCATGTAGTGACCTTAAATAGTTTGTTTATTTAATCAAGACGCATGACATCCATTGGACTGGCACCCTATTCGCCAACTCACACCACACCGCATTCGGTGACCTTAACGTATAAATTAAGACAACATCGACGACACTTGTCCAGCCCCCACTTTTAACCACGACACGCCCCACATGTGTCCTGACAGGACTCGCCTGCAGCGGGCGCTAAGCATCGCGCCACTGTCGACCGTTTTCGGCCCAGGTCGGGCCCTCACTATTGTTTGAATAATAAACAATATTATTCATTCCCGACCTTCGTTTTTGGCCATCGTGCCATTCTGATTTTTGGGCCACGAAGTCTTGGAATTACTATCTATCAAGTTAATTTAAAAAAATATTTGGATAACGAAAACATTTGTTTTCTTCAACAAAGGTTTCGACGGTCTTGTGTGTGACCTTGACCTGAATATAGACTGAATAATTTTGTCGATTTAGTAGATGTCCTTGTTTTGAGGTGCAATAATAAATCGCACACTGTGCCCATCGTGAATCTAGGGGAATACATTTTCAACAAATTCTTCTTTAAGCCTTGCTATGATATTGGCATAACAACTCTGGACAGACAACGTTCATTTTTAGAGTGACAGATAAAAACACCATCGGTTTGTGAAGGACGTCAATCGCGGTCGCCATTTCGAGGTGGATCCTACCGTGCCTACTTTGACAATTTTACCAATGAGCGTATTCGAAGGTGTTTGAAGATGTGCAAAATTGCGGGGTTTACAAGAATACATTAGGTATTTTAACATTTAAAATGTTTCCTGGTATTATTTTCTCGTCCTTATCAGTCAGCTTTTTCGAGACACCCTGCACATCCTTGCACTTGGTTCGGCATTAACGAAATTTGCGGAATCAGCGATGATACCCCAAAAATAACCATATTGCTGCAGTGTGACACTGTCGGTTGCACAATTGTCGGTGTCGGTGATGCCGAATTTTCGATCATGCCAAGTTACATCGAAATGGATTAGTTTTTTTATGGACTTCTTACAACAAATTGCATTAATTTGGCCAGCCCTACATCCTTTATGTCACTCGATCTGCCTGCGTGTTTGCCGTTGGGTTATATCAAGACCGTGGCTGGTTATGGTTTTTATATACAACAGCCTTGCGCGCGTCTCATGAGGCGCTTTAAGTAAAGGTACGAAATGACCATGGAGCTCTTTCGCTTTGTAATCTAGGTTTCTGGATACAGACTTTCCCCCTTTTGGCGTTTTTAAAGTTCTCCCCGATTTCTTAGTTTTTTTACATTTCGTTGCATATTGGACAGCCGAGGATAAATTACTCGTTTTAACTGAATAATCTCAAGGTCGGTGTGCAGCTCTTGTCATGGAAACATGGCACTATTCGGATTTCCGATCTTGGTGGGCGTTTGGAACCAAACAGCCTCCCGCAGGTGTTTTCCGAAGTGACACCTCACTGCATGTTGTTGAACTCACTGCGTGCGATTCTTCAAGACGACCCAATGTTCACCCCTTATGCGTCACCCTTTGGCACTCGGGATACAAACACATGAGCTCAAGTTGCTAAAAAATAGAAATATATTTTTATTTTGTCGAAAGGGCAACATGGCAATGGTTCGTGGGGTTCGTTGTATTATCAAACAGCATTGAAACTGAAAAGTACTTCCGGGAAGGTGGGATGATCACGATGAATGGGAAAAACCAAGAGTTGATGGATTATTCTAAAAAGCACAAAAAAACAATAAAGCTGTCTGGCGTGATAAAGGAGTTGCAGTAGGCATCATTTAACGTATTCTTTGTTTTCTACGAATCATCGTCATTTCCTGTGACATTTGTGTTTATTGTAAATTTAATTGCTGAAAGTTTTGTCCTCGTGACCTTAATAAAGCGAATATTTTTATTATTATTTAGGTACAGATCACCCAATGGGACTTTTAGATAACTCAACCTTAAAAAAAACGGTTTCTAAGCGCAGATACCTTGTCTTTCGTCGTCGTCTTTTGTGCATACATTTCGTAGGCCTGGGATCTGTCGGCGGAACACCACGATTAGAAGCATCATCATCATAAAGAGGATGCCCACAGAAACGTCGACGGCTGCGGCAATCAACGGGAAAGCGGGATTTCCTAGGAAACAATTTTATTGGGCACGATTAAATACAAAAAATTATATTTGAAGTACCCAGACTTGTACATCAACACATCAGATGCACCAATGCCTGCTGATGTTAACCTTCACAGTAGAGGTGCTCGGAAAACCATTCAGGCACGCCCAAACAACAACAATCAGCCTATTGTTGACGATGTTGATAATGCCTATTTAACGATTGGTTGCAAATTGAAAAACCTCAAATGTTTATGTGGTGATTGCGAAGAGAAATTTTAACCACACTTATCTCTGACGCAAGGTAATTGGAGGTAGGTTTGTGCTAGTGGTGGTTGTTGATGTATAAACATTAAATTGATGTCCTTTAGTATATCGAATGGAAAGTAATTCCGAAGCGGAAGCAGAAGGAGGTGGATGCCAAGTATTCATCGATCTTGTCCGAACTCCCTCCTTCGTTGCAGGTTATGAATAGTTTCGAGCAAATCAGTAGGCTGTTGAACTGGGCCACATAGTGAGAGATCGACAAAATTCCATCTTTTCAACTACCTACCCGGTGAAAGAGTTTTCGTTGTCATCGTAACCCGTTCACTGCAGAGTCGCGACCAAACCCACGCAGCATAGTCACACGCCTTCAACGACACCTCGTAGTCCGTGTCGGCGCTGAGGCCGCTGATGATACACGTTCTGGCATCTGCATTTACCTCGCATTCTTTCGGACTACTTCCGTTTGTCTTGGCCATGAAGTGCCTGACGCCGAGCATTGGTGTTGGAGCCGTCCAAGTCAATTGTATTTTATTATGGCTGACTGGATGGACCTTGACGTTTGAAGGGGCTAGTGATATAATAAAAGAAATGACATTAAGGTCGGCTCACAAAATTTTATTATGGATTTTTCGGTATCAAAGATAAACAGGTGTCCAGGACGCCTGCTAATTAACACCTCCTCCGTCTTTTATTGATTTTATGCCGCTGCATTGGATGGAACGGTGTCTCATTTCGCCGAAGGACATGTTGAAGTGCATCAAACGCATCATCATCATTAATCGCACGAATCTGCGTGAATGATTCGTAACCTCTAATTTACTCACAGTAATTGGTAAGCGATCTGTTTATCCAAACAGGCTTTAAGGCATATTCAACATTCCCTCATGAAGAACATTTTCTTAGAAAGGGTAATTTCGAACAAAAGTTATAACAAGGACATCACTTTGTCATCCAGATCGAATTGCTCGATTATGGTAGAGGCGCAACGAACATTTCCCTGATAGCTAACACTCACAAGCAACGGTTTCGTAATGTATGCTCTAGTTATAATCGATAAAAAAATCGTTAGCGGAAAGCCTAGCCATTCGCAATTTCAACGGCATGACAAAGTCTTCACGGTTCCGCCACCATGAAGGCTACGGAGGTTGGCAAACACAACAATACCCTTCTTCGCAATTCTATTGTCCAACTCGACGCCTGACAGGTTGCCAACGCGTAATGTAACTGCGCATCGCTCTCAGGAGTGTAGTCAAGGAGAGATGGACGTAGTTGAAGCACAACAGCAAGGTCGATTGCTTTTATCTGATAAACGATGTTCCGATGAAGGCTTGTCGTGAATATTGCGTTGGTCGCGTAACCCCAGATGAAACTGAGGTTCATTTGCGGATAACGCAGCAGCCGATTTAAGAAACCACGACACTTCAGCCTCGGAATAACAAATATAAAAGGGTATCTCGTGAATATAGTGAGGATGACAAAAGCTACCTTCGGATTTCTTAGTCACGCAGGTCTTCCGTAAAAACATGAAACAACTTACTGAACTTTCATTGTATGTAAAAACCGACGTGTAGAAAAATAGAAAGAAACTTCACAACTTGCCTCCCGGAAGTGTCTTTGTATATTCCAAAAGGGCTCGGCTGCAGCGTCTGTTCGGATCACCTTCTGCTTTGTCACACGCCTTTAGCGACACCATGGCGTACGTGTAGGTGGTCAGGCCGTTGATGGTGCACGCTGTTGCATCTGCATTCACCTCGCATATTTGTGGATTGTGTCCGATTGTCGTTGCAAAGAAGTGGTCCACACCGGTCATCTCAGTTGGAGGTTGCCATGACAATTCAATTTCATAATCGCTGACAGCTGTGACTTGGAGGTTGCGAGGAGCTAGTGGCATGAATAAAGAAATGAAACCCAATCGTCTTGGGGTCCATGTGTCTACCAAAGTGTGGGACGTTCACTCAAATAACATCTTTACTTATTCTAATCGTTTGGGCAGCTGTCTACTAATGCTATAAAATCACAAATCCCTTGCCGACGTAAACACTCGTCTGTATCGAGTTTGATATATGCATAATATAGTATTCGCGGCTGCGTGCATTGTACAAAACGTAATCGACAGTCCTTTATTAAGGCAACATAATGGTAACAATGAGCAGTCGAATTACAATATATGTGCGTCAATTATAATTCCAAAGTTATTGTTTAATAAAAATAATACTGCATCTAGACGACGTTCGCTTTGTGTCTCTACAATTAATTACAATCCAACAACGCATAATACCAATTTCGCGGCCATTCACAATTTCAACCACTGGGCAAAGTCGTTGTGTCTTCGTCACAACAAAGGCCTGACGAAAAAATCCAACATTCCCCTCTTCCTCTGGCAGGTCATGCACATTTGACCTGCAGAGCGCTCTTAGGAGTGACGCAGGGGTTGGTTGGAGCTACTTGTGCAATGATCGGGTAAATGGTAGGAAGGTCGACTTATTTAAACTTTGAACGAACTGGTTTTAACGCGTAAGAATATAGAGCGTTTAAATAATATTATTGAATTATTTTAAATATAAATCGATGAAGAATATCACTCATAACGTAGGGCCTTACGAAATCAAAGTCAAATCGGTTTCTGGTAAAACGCTTGATTTGAGAATAAGGATCTGCCCGTCTCATCATTGACTATTCTTTTATTTAACCCCTCGAATTCTCTTTCTAGAGGAGAAGGAGCTGGGTGTTTGAACGAATGTTTTCGGGAATGCGGCAGAGTTTGTGGCGCCCCCACATAAACCGAATCGTTCGAAGAGGCTGATTCCGCATCAAAGGTTGACCTAACACAGTGACACCTCCTTGAAACGCAGGCTATTTAAACTAGGGACAGTGGAGAAACCCGTTCCAGAAACAACCCTCGTGGCATACTTGGAAAATAAGTTGAGTAAAAGGACCTCGACGAATACAGTGAGGATGGTAACCGCTAAACCCTCGGGCAACCTAGAGATTTCCTAGTCACGCAGGTCTTCCGTAAAAACCTGAAACAACTTACTAAAATGACATTGTATTTAAAAACGGACGCGTTGACAAATAGAAAAGAAACTTCACAACTTGCCTTCCGGAAGTGTCTTCGTATTTTCCAAAAGGGCTCGACTGCAGCGTCTATTCGGATCACCTTCTGCTTTGTCACACGCCTTTAGCGACACCTCGTATTCGCTGTAGGTGGTCAGGCCGTTTATGATGCAAAATCTGGCATCTGCATTCACCTCGCATATTTGTGGATTGCGTTCGATTGTCGAGGCAAAGAAGTGGTTCACACCGGTCATCTCAGTTGGAGGTTGCCATGACAATTTTATTTCATAATCGCTGACAGCTGTGACTTGGAGGTTGCGAGGAGCTAGTGGCATGAATAAAGAAATGAAACCCAATCGTTTTGGGGTCCAGGTGTCTACCAAAGTGTGGGACGTTCACACAAATAACATCCTTACTAATTGTCATAGTTTGTATCGAGTTTGATAAATGCATAATATAGTATTCGCGGCTGCCGATGAATGAGCAGTCAAATTAAAATATATGTGCTTCAATAATAAATATGCCAAAGTTATTTTGAACTTAAGTACTTGGGCATTCAGATGAAATAGTTGGGAGCCCATAGAATTCCACACAAACACCTGAGATGTAGTTTTGGCTGCTAAAACAAACCTCGTCGTAGGAGCACTCCGAGAATAAACCACGCGCTTTCAAATAACAACAAAAGCAAGAACCGCAGAAATCAACAAATCAATGGCGATGAGCATGATAGCACAAACCCGATTTGACGCGACATTTCATTGCATTTTAAAACGGACGCGTTGACAAATAGAAAATAAACTTCACAACTTGCCTTCCGGAAGTGTCTTCGTATTTTTCAAAACCGCTCGACTGCAGCGTCTGTTCGGATCACCTTCTGCTTTGTCACACGCCTTTAGCGACACCTCGTATTCGCTGTAAGTGGTGAGGCCGCTTAAAGTGCAAGTTCTGGAAGTCGCATTCACGTCGCATGTTTGAGGATTGCGTTCGAGTGTCGAGGCAAAGAAATGACTCAAGCCAATCATCCGCGTTGGAGGTTGCCATGACAATTCAATTTCATAATCGCTGACAGCTGTGACTGTGAGGTTGCGAGGAGCTAGTGGCACGATTAAAGAAATTAAACCAAACAGTGTTGGGGTCCAGCTGTCTACAAAATACTGGGATGTTCCCTAAATCAACACTTTTTACAGTCTTCATCGTTTGGGCAGCACTCTCAGACAACAACAGCAGAAACCAACAACTCAATGACGATAACGATGCTCGCACAAACCAGATTTTTCCCAGACCGTCCCCTTCTTGTGCGATCTAGTCTCCAACCCGACCAATCTCGCGATGCATTTTTCAACCTCCAGAACTTCAAACTCAGCTTCCTTGATTCTTTTAAAGGTGTAGTGTATTTATATCTTTATTATTTTAACAATGGGGCGTGTTGGGAAGGTTTTTCAAACGTGGAGTACTGTAGAGTAAGTTTGCAAAGCTAATCATCTGGTCGCTCTCTTCCCCAGTAACCAAAGCGACCTCCTTTACATTATTTGGAGGGTGGTGGGAGCAAGTGATTGTACAGGCATAACAATAACTACATCAATCATGTTTCGCTTGTATCAAACTAATCGATAAAGAAGCAGTATTTTGCGGGATTCCAGGTAGTCTTTAAATCTCTGAGATCTGGCTTTACCGACATCATCCGCAAAATGTATTTAATAGTGTCCAGCAAATAAGTAGGGCCGTACCATATTCTATAAGCAGTTTTCTTAATAAAGTTTATATCCTGCGTTCATTCGATTAAATTTTAAATGGTCGGATGAAATACGCTTGCCGAAATACCTGGCAGAAGAGTCTTGGTTTGTTTCGAAACCGCTTTACTGCAGCTTCTGAACGTACGGCCCTCGAAATGGCTGCACGACTGAAGGGACACCTCGTAGTCCGTGTCGGCTGTGAGGCCACCGATGGAGCAGGTTTCGGTGTACGAAATCTGCTCGCATTTCTGCGGTATGCTTCCGTTTGTCATGGCAAAAAAAACGATGGCGCCTAAACGATTGGTTGGAGCTGTCCAGGTCAAAATTATTTTATTCTCGTCGATAGGAGCGACATTAAAGTTGGTAGGCGCTAGTGATTAAATTAAAGAAATCACAGTAAGCTGCGTCGTTGTTCGTTGTGGGCTAAAAACACATTAACAAAACAATGAAACTTGGTAGATTTTATCAATTTGACTGGGGAATTGATTATTCGGTAAGTAAAGGTCCATTGGTGGTAGGAAGATGCAACAGAAATATTTAATTCCATGGATAAGTAACTGATGCCGTGATTTCTTAATTTTTGAGCACTGGAATTCTAGTTATTTTTAATCTCCGCGGCAACTACAATCGTGCCGCTACACGTAGACAATCACAACAACGTGTGGGCTATAGGATTCGAAATGCCATAGGAGTAGTAGTAGTAGTAGTAGAAGTAGTAGTAGAAGTAAAAGAAGTAGTAGTAGTAGTAGTAGTTTACGTAGACGTAGTAGTAGTAACAGTAGTAAAAACAGTAGTAGTATTAGTAGTAGTAGTAGAAGAAGAAAAAGAAGTAGTAGTAGAAGTAGCAGCAGTAGTATTAATATAAGTAGCAGTAGTAGTAGTAGCAGCAGTCGTAGTAGTAGCAGTAGTAATGGCAGTAGTAGCAGAAGCAGTAGTAGTAGTAGTAGTAGCAGTAGTATTAGGAGTAGTAGCAGTAGTAGTAAAAGCAGTAGAAGTAGGAGTAGCAGTAGTAGTAGTATTAGGAGTAGAGTAGTAGTGGTAGTAGTAGCAGTAGTAGTAGCAGTAGTAGTCGTAGTATTAGGAGTAGTAGAAGTAGTAGTAGTAGTATCAGTAGTAGTAGTAGTAGAAGAAGTAGTAGTAGCAGTAGTAGTAGTAGTAGCAGTAGAAGTATTAGTAGCAGTAGTAGAAGTGGTAGTAGAAGTAGCAGTAGTAGTAGTATTAAAAGTAGTAGTAGTAGTAGTAGTAGCAGTAGTAGTAGTAGTAGTAGTAGTAGTAGTAGCAGTAGTATTAGGAGTAGTAGCAGTAGTAGTAAAAGCAGTAGAAGTAGGAGTAGCAGTAGTAGTAGTAGTAGTAGTAGTAGTAGTAGCAGTAGTAGTAGCAGTAGTAGTCGTAGTATTAGGAGTAGTAGAAGTAGTAGTAGTAGTATCAGTAGTAGTAGTAGTAGAAGAAGTAGTAGTAGCAGTAGTAGTAGTAGTAGCAGTAGAAGTATTAGTAGAAGTAGTACTAGTAGTCGTAGTAGTAGTAGTAGTAGTAGTAGTAGTAGCAGTAGTAGTATTAGTAGTAGTGCACCTCAACCTGCTGATTAAAGGAGACGTAGTTTAACTCGATTCTTGTGCGATTGATTCGTTTCCTAACAAATTCGTCTTCAATCTTTTTGTTTACCCATTCAAAAGTGCCAAATAAAACACAACTTCACTACTGACCTGCCGGAAGAGTCGTCGAATATTTCCAAACCGCTGAACTGCAGATTCTATCCGGAGCGCCCTCTGATTTGTTACAAGCCATTAGCGACACGTCGTATTCGGTGTAGGTTGTCAGGCCGCTGATGGTGCAAGTTCTGCCATCCCCATTAACCTCGCATGTGTGAGGGTTTTGTCCGATGGTGGTTGCAAAGAAATGACTTACGCCGGTCATTGGTATCGGAGCTGTCCATGTCAATTGTATTTTATTATCGTCGACAGGAGCGGCTCGGAAGTTGCGAGGGGCTGGTCATATAATTAAAGAAATGACATTAAAATCGGCTTTATTTATTCAAAGCGCCTGGATAGAATTTGTTAGATGGCTTTCCCATAATTTGAAGGCGAATTTTGTCGAGCGAATCTCAAATAATCAGCACAAAGGGGCCTCGCGGATTGAGACTGGTGGTGGCATTTGACTGAACCCCATAAAATCGCCGACTCCTCTTAATTAAGCCGACCGACCATATCTGTGGTTCAATTCCAATAAAACGGCTCGGACGAACAAGACAACTGATCCAGATGTCCTTACCCATACGACAGCTCACCGTACATGTGGATGGAAGGGAGTCTCGTTTCGCCGAAGGACTACCTGCAGTGGCGGGACATGTTGAAGTGCATCAAAAGCCTTCTTAATCGCACGAATCTGCGTGAATGATAAGCGGAAAACCCAACCATTCGCAATTTCAACGGCATGACAAAGTTTTCACGGATCCGCCAACATCAAGGCTACGGAGGTTGGCAAACATAACAATACCATTCTTCGCAATTCTATTGTCCCTCTCGACACCTGCCAGGTTGCCAACGCGTAATGTAACTGCGCATCGCTCTCAGGAGTGTAGTCAAGGAGAGATGGACGTAGTTGAAGCACAACAGCAAGGTCGATTGCTTTTATCTGATAAACGATGTTCCGATGAAGGCTTGTCGTGAATATTGCGTTGGTCGCGTAACCCCAGATGAAACTGAGGTTCATTTGCGGATAACGCAGCAGACCATTTAAGAAACCACGACACTTCAGCCTCGGAATAACAAATATAAGAGAGGTACGCCGTCATGTCAAGGGTATCTCGTGAATATAGTGAGGATGACAAAAGCTACTTTCGGATTACTTAGTAACGCAGGTCTTCCGTAAAAACATGAAACAACTTACTGAACTTTCATTGTATTTAAAAACCGACGTGTATAAAAATAGAAAGAAACTTCACAACTTGCCTCCCGGAAGTGTCTTCGTATTTTCCAAAAGGGCTCGACTGCAGCGTCTATTCGGATCACCTTCTGCTTTGTCACACGCCTTTAGCGACACCTCGTATTCGCTGTAGGTGGTCAGGCCGTTTATGATGCAAAATCTGGCATCTGCATTCACCTCGCATATTTGTGGATTGCGTTCGATTGTCGAGGCAAAGAAGTGGTTCACACCGGTCATCTCAGTTGGAGGTTGCCATGACAATGCAATTTCATAATCGCTGACAGCTGTGACTGTGAGGTTGCGAGGAGCTAGTGGCATGATTAAAGAAATTAAACCCAATCGTTTTTGATCCATGTGTCTACCAAAGTGCGGGACAACAACAGCTCACCGTACATGCCCACAACGTTCACGCAACTAGAACTCGGTTCATAGGTTTTTCGGCTATGGTATTAATAAAGAGTCTTTTAATAAACTGCATAAGCAATTTATCGACCCACTGCTCATCAGAGATATCTGTCAGTGCGAGAAAGAAATTCCATTCCATTTTTACCAAATTCGACATGCCGTCCCCTGGACAATTCTGAACCCGCGAACGAAATTTGATAGGTTTGCACTCCGAAAAGACAATTGAATAAAACTATATTTAATTTAGACTAAAAGGAGAAGTTAGATTCGACAATGTAGCCCTTACACCCTGCTTCCACTACCTTTGTGCAAATATTGATATTTACCTTCGAGCCGAACGTCAACGCTGAAATAGAGAAAAAAGGATATTGGTCTTACCTGTCGATTACAGGCCCAACCGCAACTTCCATACACCCACCTCTCCACGTGAAATGGAAGAAATTACATTGAAGGATATCAAGTGGTTTAACATAAAAACTGAAGATGACAGCGCCACAATCCCTTTTATTCAGGACTGCGTAGATTCTGAAGGTCAGCACTACCGGAAATGGGCACGTACTAGATATGAAGATGAATGACTATGCCTCCACGAGAACTATGCAAGTCTATACAACTCTCAACATCCTTCCAAATATTATAACAATCTGTTTGCGCCTACATGTCTTAATACGCGGAGGCAACGGTAAATTGCCCGTCACGGAAGATAAGCCATCTATCTGCCATGGGTTCTTTCAACCATGACTCAGCGACTTGACCTCACTATGGTAGCAAGAGCCCACGGCTTCTTTTTCTCTTTTGGGTGATGCATCGATCGTGGCTTACTGAAATTTACATACAGAGGTCACGGATAGCCAAAAAGCACTGGTGTGTCTCTCTTCGCCGTTATTTAGATCGGAGAAAGGCAATAGGAAGTAAGGACGTCACGTGTTGGTTGTAAATTCGGTCACTTCATTCACTGGGGCGATAACTTACATCGGCTTTCGTTTCTTGTAAGCAGATTACCAAAAAAGTGCGGAATCCGAAAATTGCTCTACTTGACGAATATCGTCACCACGGTCGTTCGTGTTCTGCAACGCATCAGAGTCATCGGCTTGCAGATAATACCCCATATTTACTATAAAGCTAAACGAAAGTGAAGTTTGGGATATAAACCCCCCAATTCCCTTTTATTTTTGTCTTGTAAATCTCAAATAATGAAAACAGACTCGTATCATTGTTCCTAGGCAAACCACGGTGGGTCCGTTTAGGAGTAGCGACTGAATGAATGCCTTCAATTTTCTGTAAACTTGCTGTTTATTTGGGGTGTGTTTGCAGCGATTGGCGCTTAATTTGTGAACTGGATTTAAAGTGGGTTTGGCTAGTCCGAGGCGAATCAAGTGGAAAAAACAGAATCTGAGAAAAAACTAAACTATATATATTGGACAGAAGAAAGGATTGATTACACGTTCTTTCAACGAATGAATATACTCGGGTTCATTTATCACCATTCTTTGGCACGGGCCAAATGCATAAGTAAATAGTTTATTAGTCAATAGAAGACACGTAATCGGGACCTTCTACAGTCCGGTAAATTATTTTTAAACGGTTAAGTTTGTTAGTTTATAATAATAGCCTACGATTCAGTTGTCGGTAACCCATGAATTTGTAACACTGAAAATAAATTAAACATACAATAATTTATACGTATATCAAACACATTATTTCTGTCCATAGTGTATAGAGAATAATAAACAACATAAAAACGATTACAAAAATACTTCTCGGTGTAAATAATGTTATTCTTCATTGAGGAATAGCTTTCAAAACGAAAAACATTTCAAATGATACATTATTACCAATCGTATAATATTTATCAAACGATATCATCGCAATTCAATTACTTATCAGGCTAAACTCATAATATTTAAGTATAATTAAACTTGCTTGTTGTGTGTGTAAGAAGCCAGAGAATAGCGGATAAGCCGATCCCAGAATGCATCATCTCAGAAAGTGAATTTCATAAATGATTGTTACCTTGAACGTTTTAAAACAATAAAGTCGTAAAATATGGAGTAATTGTAATTCAAAGTAATAATGGAATAATAATGTTTTATAAAAGCGTGGAAAATGTATCATATTTATTAACTATATAAAGTTGCGCGACAATGCATAGGCATTATGTTTTGATTCATTGCATACATTGATTAGCAACAGCCAATCGGAAATACGTTAAACTGTAACAGTTACGAAGCTTATCGAAAGAAAAGTGTGAATCGACTTTTGGTGTCCTCGATTCGTCTACTTAGGCAGGCGGCGGGTTCTTTTCTCCCTGGAGATAGGCCACCAAGAAGGCCAACACGCACATACTTGGCAGGAGAGTCGCGATGGACATTTAATTCCCTACACCATTTCAGGTATAGGATAAGTGTATTTTTTAATAATTACGGTGTTCACAAAGATTAAAAAATTCATCATTTAAATTTATGACAATAATAATTAATAATTGTAGCGGCTTCATTGAGGTCACGAGGACCAAAACTTACAGCAGTTAAAAGAGGCAGTTTAACAAGTATTAGATGTTAAAAATTTCTTTTAGTTCCTGCTTCACCTGCTCTGGTGATACTTAAAATCGGGACAAATAAGGAATGACCGAATTGCGATATGCCGCCATTCTTGTTGGTATTGAACGGTATAGATTGACTTACAGATAAACGGGAATAAAGGGGATGGGAGGAGTCAATTTAAATACGAGCAGCGATTAGTGAACAATTATTCAAGTGGCGTTGAAAGATTATTTCTTGAATGGAGAGAATAGGTAGACCACTAGAAAACGAGATTATTTTAAAAAGTCTATGAAGGGTTAAAAAGTCAGAACATTTAAGGCCAGGGAAAATTACTGGAGAACAATATACTATACGGGGAATTATACAGGTATGGACAAAGGTGTTTATGTGGCTAGAGCTTAAGTTAAGTCTCCTGAACCGACGAAAAAGGAAGCAGAGGCGGCGGCATTTACCAAAGACGGCATCCACATGATCACTCCATGATAACCGACTGTTAAAAATAATGCCGAGGACTTTCAATTTTGAGCTCGAAGCGAAATTATGGAGTGGAAAGATTTTGAGAGTGTCAACAGCGGCTGTAACAGAAAATGAAATAAAGATGCATTTTGATGAATTCAGCAAAAGACCATTCTCCGAAGACCACTCGAATACCTGAGTGACCATCCGTCTTGCATTCATGGCATAAAGTCAAGTCATCCGCGTATTTTATAAGTGTCACGTCGTTAGTGGACCGAAGGCTCGACGTGTAATAGTTAAAAAGGAAGGGAGATAGCACTGCGCCTTGTAGTACACTGCAGTTATTTGGCAAGGAGGTGGAGGCTTCATTTCCTACTCTTTCATGTTGCAGTGGATTATAAAAATCGTTTTGAAGCCAATTAATCAACAATCCTTCAACA
Organism: Proteocephalus fallax; assembly: GCA_028672205.1. Classification (NCBI taxonomy): domain Eukaryota; kingdom Metazoa; phylum Platyhelminthes; class Cestoda; order Proteocephalidea; family Proteocephalidae; genus Proteocephalus; species Proteocephalus fallax. Next base: position 134,960 of record JAPUBX010001967.1, on the reverse strand, counting down.
CCATCTTCACATTGTTGAGAAAGGATGCGGGAACGTGAGATAGTGTTGAAAGCAGAGGAGAAGTTCAAGAAAACCCCCTTGACGGCTTTTGCTCCGGCATCAAGTGAAGAGTGGAGGATGAGCAAACTGAAACGGGTAATAAGCAGTTTTAAGCGTGTCATCAAATTTAAAGAGGAGGAGCTTCTCAATCACACAGATGAGTTTGCGAAACCATTGTCCGGTTTCGGAATTGGTGTTATAGTGATATCTCTCCTTTCCGAAGGAAAGTAGCATTCTCCTAACGAATGATTGACGAGCTTGGTGACAAATCTCTCGGTGACAGATTTTAAGATGCAGAAAATCTTAAGAGGAATAAACGAAATTAGAAGAAAGGCAAATTGAACCACTGAAGTATATAAATTATGGAAAACGCGATCGGATTCAGCGGCCTGAATTGTCTTTCTCATGCCATTGTCCGAGATCCGAAAATCACCAATCAGAATCAATATAAACTCTTGGTATATTTGTTTTATCTCGGGTTATTATATGTTAAAGTGATGAATAGAAATAAAGCATTTCTTTCGATAATATGACTGCTACATCCTAATGTTCACCCATATCTAAGAGATATCCTGCCTGTCCGAGTATTCCTTACGATCAGATTAAAGAATTGTACGGGAATACCATCGATCATTTAAAATTTTGAGTTATTTTAATCGTCGGTTATCTTGGGGTGATCATATGGATGCCGTGTTCGGTAAATCCCAGCGTCTCCGTATCTTAAGTGGTCGCTTCAAACGACTTGAAATAATTTCAAACGGCATGAAGGCCTTCGACAATGACTACATCCATCAACCACTCTGATGATACCGGACTCGTTTGGGAGGTTGATCGATTAGTTATGTCCGAATAAATCAATATCATCGATAACCACCGGGTTTCGATCGTCAACATGTACGCCTCAGTAACTTCACACACTCACGTGAGATACCATCGATTGGGAAGCATTTCTATTCAACCGTAGGAACCTCAAAGCTGGAGAACCTAGTTCATTTTCCAGATGGATTTGCGACAGTGTAGCTTCTTTTAGCGACTCGGTGCAGAAAACAAGAGTACTACTATTACTAGCACCAGTAGTTACCGGCATGAGAGAAAATACATACGTGCACAACAATTAAGGTAAGCAGTCTTTTTGGAAGTGGGATGAATGTGTTTGTGTAAGTGTATCTGTGTTCATTTAAAAAAAAAACGGGTAATCACAAATTTGGGCCTTGGTGTCAGTCACCAGGTAAGGAAACTGCGTCGGCCGACTCTCTGTCTACAACTCCCATCTCGCGACCAATGAGAAGCGGGACACATGCGTCTGTCGAGAGACGACTGTCCACAATCCCGACAGCTCCATCTTGTTCCCCAACAGCCTCTTCCGCGCTGAAGGTCGTCGTCACGTCTGAGACGACGTCTGAGTCATCAACGCCGGCTCCGATTATTCCCTCGGCTAAAGAGAAGTGAGAATGAATGGAGCATATTTAAATGAATCAAGAGAAAACACTTCCACGCTGCAGAGAGTTCTGGTGTTCCTAGACAAAGTAGCCCAGGAAGAGGTGTTTCAATTGGTGGACATTTAACCAGTGATCAGGAAGTGGACATGCGTGAGTTTATCAATAACGCCACATTGTTCCTATCAGAAATTCACGCCAAACAGTTCAGAAATAGGCGAACCAATAAGTTGGCAGGCTAGGTGACCCACAAGGTACACGCAATATCACAACCAATTGCCGACTGACCGTCCAAAGATGCCTCCTCCTCCTCCTCCTCTTCTTCCTCCTCCTCCTCCTCGTCGTCGTCTCCCTCCAAATCCGACAACGCCGTTACCACGGAGACCTCGGTATGCTCGTAAACACTGGCGACGAGGTCGTCGACAGACCTCTGATCACCGCCTCCTCGTCCAACCATGCTCTGGAACCAGCGGACAAGTCGACTTCCCGCCTGGGGTGCGTTTGCGGCAGCAGGGGCTATTCCTCCTCCTCCTCCGCCAACAGCATCGCCGTCAACACCCACTTGGAAGGAGGGCTCGTCGTGGGACAGGAGGTCACAGGCGCAGGCGACGTCGACACGCGTTGGCGTCGGTTTCATCGACTCCACTCGAACGGCGGCGATGCGCGCCTGGGAGAGCGCCCCTGGAAGGGGGTCGGGTGGGGCAGGCGGAGAAATGCCCTCCAGGATGGGTTCTTCGAAGAGCGAGTTGTTCAGCGCCTCCGAGTAGGTCGGCGGTGGCGGCCGACGGCGGATCTCGTCACGAATGAGGCGCTGTATCGGTGAGTTGTAGCGAGCACCTAGGAGAATGGTCGTTTAGTCCACTCAAACAACAACAACAACAGCAGCACGAGAACAAGACAACCAACTCACTCCTGCGCGCCCTCCGAATGTCGGCAGCCGACGTTCCAGGACCACAGAATGAGCCACCGCTCTTGCAGACAAAGCTCATTGTCACGACAACGAGGAGGGAACCCAGGAGAGCCGCCAGACCGTAGGTGAGGACCGTGCGGAGCTTGGAGTCGAGTCGAGAGCGGGCGATGACGAGGGCGTCGTCGATTGCGGCGCGAGCGACACGAGAAGCGATTCGGTCGACCACGAGGGCGGCGGCTGCTCGCGAAGTCTCCGCCGCGCCGGTGGAGTTCGCTGGCGGCGGCTCGAGCTTGCAGAGGGAGTCCGACTCGTCGGCGCCGTTGCTGAGGCAATCGACGACGTGGTTGCAGACCCGATCGAGGGAGATGCATTGACCCCGTGGGGGGTACCCGGTGGAGGGGGAGGAGCCGTTCGGTGGGAGGAGCGCCGTGCAGAGGAAGCGGTCAGCATCCGTCGAGCACTGATTGTGGAGGCAGCCCATCTAAAGGGGGAGGGGCAAGCGTTAAATTCTTAAGACGTGGCGGCCAAATATATGGACACAAGTGTGGTGGGGGTCCTTTCAGGGAGCTTGAATACAATTTAACTGATTAATGCAAACTCTAAAGCATTCTAGTGTTCCAAACAAATAAAGGCGGCCACTTGCTGAATCTGACCAATCCGACACCGTGAGCGTATCGATCGTGTAGTGGTTGCCATCCCAATAAGCAACCTGACACAACACACGATAGAAATCAGAATGTGAATATTCGTGAAAACGTCTGCCCACTCAACGGAAAAGCATTCACAAAAATGGGCGAAATTGCCTAAATATTCCCTACTCTCCTGTATAGCGCTTGACACGCAGTATTTCAAGGGAGTGCGGTGTGTGCGATGTGTCTGTCCTCACCTCCTAACCTCCGATCGCAGTGTAAGAGGTGACGGTCTGTCATGCCTCATCATCCTGGGGGCATGAACTGGGTTCGACTGCCGCCGCCGACATATTCCCGTAAAAACATAAACCTCATGACAAACCCATCTATCCTCTAGTGGATAGAGAATAATTTATTTTTTATCTCGAAACGTTCGGTTACAAAAACAACTACTTCTCGTGGTCGTGTTAATAGTATTTTGTGTTCAGTATACTCCGCATACATGGCCAGAAAATAGCAGGAAGTTGAAGAAGACGTTCTCTAAGGGGTCTAGTCTCCCCAGCGGTCACTCCAATTCGGAAAAACTGCGAAATTCAGACAACGTCAGGCAAGCCGGCTATGGGGCCTTCGGTTATTTCAACTCTACATGAAAGGAGTGGAGGCCACCGTGATGGACAAACCCGCTCTCGAAATTACTGCTCAAAGTGACCTCAAAGTGTGCGGTTCGCAAGGCTTCGAGAAAACGATGGCGGTGTCTGGATTTACATACGGTGGTGGTGGTAGTGTTGGAGACTAGCTAGCAAAGCTACAAATCCGAAGAAACAAAGAATTGGCTTTTAAAAATTAAACACGTGACAGTGTGCAACGCTTTTCAACCTTTTCCGGATTAATCCATTCACGTGAAGCGGCAGTTTACGGCTTTAATTGCGCAATTGTTTAGGTAGTCCGATTGGTAGTTCAAGATAGCTGCAACATCAGTTTAAGCATAGAGACCCGCAGCTTTCGCGCGCGCCACTTTCCTGCTATCTCATAAGCGGGCATATGCTTATTTCCTTGTATTTCCGACCAAAAAAACCATCTCGAACGCCACTTCGTCCAGACCATCCATCAACCTCAACGTTGCGAAACGCCAAAGACCTGCGCCCCAGGATACCCCCTGAATTGACAGGCGGAGAATGAAGCCCAATAGCGTGTCGACAACGGCAGTAAGGCGCTCCAGCAACTGCATCCAGTCCTCTCTAGTTGAACCCCATAAGCCTCTGACCACTTTCGGTCGAAGAAGAAGAAGACACCGGAAAGGTAGAAGTGCTCGACCACTGCGATAAATCTGCGACAACAAATCAAGACGTCGACGGCTGAAGTTGATTGGTCTCTCTCAGACCTCCTTCGTCGTCACCATACGGAATGTGGAAGTGGCGGAACACGTTAAACGTCCGTCTCTGCTGTGACCATAAGAATCTAGATCCTCATCTGCCCTGACCGAAACTTCGATTGGTTTTCTTGGGCACATACTGTAAGGTGGTTCATGTCGAAGCCTCGCAAGCAATATATCTCCACGAAGCCTATATTTCTCTCCCAACCTCAAAATGTCTAGGCTCTACAATGCTCCCGAATTGGCAATCGGATTAGGAGATCAAACTACGCGTCGAAAGCGCAATGAATGAAAGCCAGCAGTTGCAGTGTTTGTGTGACCGAACAGAGATGAGCGTTCGCGTCAATGCGCTCCATCTTAACTTGGCAGCGCCTCGAACCACAGAATGTCTACTGGGTGTCTCGCTGGAAAAATGAAACCGGACCAATAGCTGCTCTGACGTGGCAGCCTCCGATCTCCGTGCGTGGGCGGCTATGATTCGTGATGCCGCCTCGTCCTATGACAGGAGTTTGCATCGCCAAAGAAGAAGAAGAAGAAGAAGTAGGACAAGAAAGACAAAAATCTTACAACCATGAAACTATCAAATTGGAATAACTAAATATTAACATAATTATGGATAAACGAGTGCGATATGCCATTATTTAAGACATCACAGCTATCGACTTGCCTCGTCAGACCCATCATGACAGTCGGGTATGCCGTCGCAGCGTTGTTCAAGCGAATAGCAAGCCAGATGTTCAGGGTGGAACACGGGAAGGTAGGGCATTCGAAGAGAAAGTTGGGCAACCAGCTTCGTCTGATCCCCACTTGGGGCAGTCCCACCACCCATCACAGCGATCCTGGGAGGCAGAGAAGCTGGTTTTGGTGTGTTGACAACCAAATTGTTGCCTCTCGTGCGAACCGTCACAGAAACCGGTGACTTCTGCGGTAAAATTGAAACCCTAGGAAGATTATAAAAGTTAATGACGAGTCTGTATGATAGACGCGTGAATGGTACCCGTACAATAAAGTGGCCAGTGGTGGAGACGTTTCGAAACGAGACGCTACGATCGGGAAGTAGTTCAATTGATACTTCGTGGAAAGTAGATATTATCTTTTTACCTGGCAAATCCAGAGCCTCGAATGTTCCTTTAACACAAAAGACACGAATTTATAAATTATAACACACCGAAAATTTAACATATCAGACGCTTACCCAACAAAACCTGTGTTACCAATAATTTCGGAAAGACAAAGTTTACCGCCAGGGAAGATGACAAGGTGAACTTTCCTAATTGTAATGGTATTCCCCGAAGAAGTACTTAAAGTCAACGTCTGTGTTTCATTGCGAGGATATAACTTTGGGAAATTATCGGATTGAATATAACTTATGGCATAGGGTTGTTAATGTAATTACTAAAAACCAATGTAGGAAAATATAAACTTAAACGTTGCCTCATTATATTCGGAAGTAACAAGGACTGTAAAAATTATAAATAATAAACATTTGAGATAAAAATAATCCATTTTGTCTAATAGCTTTTCAGAACATTGGTGCACACCAAAATAAAGGAAATAGGTAAGTTTAAAAGATATCTCAAATATACTAATAGTTAAAACCAAAGATAATCGAAAACGATATTCTATGTGTTATAATTCAATTGAACTGTTCAGTGTTATTAATTTAATTAGAAATCTCGGATACTATATTTTTTACAATTAATTTCAATTTTGTTTCCAAGATGTTATACTCCTGAGAGCACGCGTTTTGGATAGGGCCTTTCAATGGCCGCAATTTCCCGTCTGCCAAACTGTATATACATCGTGGGTTAAATTGGCCTTTCTTGCAAATTTACCTCGATGTTACTTCTTTTATTCTTCTTAAGTTATTCTGCATTTTCTACGTATAATCGTCATGTTCTGTAACATTTTTGTTTATTGTAAATTTTAATGCTGAAACTTTTGGTCTTCGTGACCTTAATAAAGCGAATATTATTATTATATTATGATTACTATGGGAATTCGAGAGACTTCGTGGCCAAATCATCAAAATTGCACAATGGCCAAAGACGAAGGTCGGGAATGAATGATATTGTTATTTCAAACAATAGTGAGGGCCCGACCTGGGCCGAAAACGCCGACAAGGCGTGATGCTTTGCGCCCGCTGCAGACAGTCGTCTGGACACGTGGGGCGTGTCGTGGTAAAAATTTGGGGCCGGCCAAGTGTTGTCTTAATTTATCCACGTTTAGGTCACCAAATCCGGTGTGGTGTGAGTTGGCCAATGGGGTGCCAGTCCAATGGATGTCATGCGTCTTGAATAAATAAACACACCATTTAAGGTCACTACATGGCTCCCCCCTTAGACTCTTCTTCGTCAGGAGAAGTGATACAATAAAGAGTTTCTTAAAGGGACGATTACAAACAAAAGGAATCGCTAGGGGGCAAAGTAAGCGAGGTTCAGTAGGGGAGACTGCTGTCAGGCCTCGCGGAAGGCGGTAAATCGGTTGGATATTATATTGCGAAATTGACGAAGGAAAAGGGTTCCAAAGTACTTGGAACACGTTCATGAAACGTTCGTGTCGTTCAATGCGAGTTCATTACATCGTAGCAGGGTTGACGTTCCGATTTATCGTTGTCTGAGTTGAAGATGAAGAAAATCATGTAGCCTGGTTTTCGTGTCGAGCGATACGAGTCGTATGCGTCTTAGCATCGTTGGCGTTCGGATTGACAAAACGTGGTTGAGGGTAGCATATAATTGTGAGAAAGGGGCTTCTATCGCTGTAGGGATATCTACGAAGAATTCGCCCTCGCATACGATGAAGAGTGTCACTTCACGTAGAATTCGCGTCAACCGAGGCGAGTCGTATGCGTCGTAGCATGGTTGTCATTAGGATTGACATAAAGCGGTCGAGGATAGTATGTGATTGTTTGAAAAAGGCTTCTGTTGCTGTGAGGTGATTAGCGCTGACGGATTCCTCACGGAAGATGAAGGGATTAATATCACCTGACTTTTGCGTCGATCGGTGCGAGTCGTATGCGTCGTAGCATGGTGGCCACGCGTATCTTTAGCTCATTTAATAATTTCGTCTTTGCCCTCTTCCGCCATTGTGTTTTTGCCCACATCTTTATTTGTGGCGTTATCATCGGGCCCATTAGCGTTCCTGTTATAACTTTGTCAGCTTAACAAAAATAACCTTGGTTTATTTTTACGCCCTTACCTGACGTCAAAAAGAAGAGCATATTCAGACAGACATTTATATCGTTCGCTGCTGTTGATCGGAAAATTAAAGTGCCTTACATAACGGGATGCTTCGTTTAAGTGTAACATACAGAGACACTGAAAAATATTTTCAGGTGGAAGTATATATCTTAGTGAATAACCATGACATCAGTAAGACGAGAATAGCCAATGGAATCTACAACATAAAAAGAATGAAAATATGAAACACATTAGAGCGGAAACGCTGACACGCGTATACCACTAAAAGACAATCCACTTACCAAAAGCGATGAACTGAAGAATGAAAATAACGATTTTACGTCCAAAACGTTATTGAGCTGAGAGCTATTATACACCAATTCGATATTTCGGATATCTTCGTATTGTTCCACAATACAATTGAATGGTCCGCGATCAACAATCTTGCCGCGCATGAAGAACTTATCACATGCAGTCACTTCCACCAATATTATGCGCCCCCACAATTCCGGTTCTTTGGGAATAAGAATCTGAGGAAGGCAGAAACATTGTTAATAACTTTAAATGGCTCAATTATGTCGTGATGACACAGCCTTGACCCACCTGTTCGTAGGCCTTCGTATGGCCCACCCAGTGTTGGTCGTCCGTGCTAGCTTCTGTGATGAGAACTCGGTATTGTCGACCTTCTCTCCCCGAAAAGGGATGGTAAGTTCGAAAGAGATCGTGAAGGATTCGGGTACGCTTCTTAACCTCTGCTGTAGTGGCCTGCCTGTCAAATTATATCAGGCACAAGACGTTTAGCAAATATTGTAGAAGATTAACGGGCATTATAAAATAAGAACGACAAACAGATCTGCTATATGATAAAACGGTTTAATATGTCTCAGGAATATGTATATAGGATGCCTCCCCAGAGATGCAGCAGCCAATAATAAAAGCAGTAGAAAACCCCGGAAAAGAAGCGACATACCGTTTCATTGAGGCCGCTGGAGTACCCGGTCGTGCGAAAAACTGGTTGATGAAGAGGATTGGAAACTTGAATCGCTCTACGAGGTCAACCGTGCCCTGAAAGTCGACCTCTGTCTCCGTAGGGAATCCGCAAATTAAATCCGTCGCAATCGTTACAGGGTCGCCATGCCTACAAACGACGAAAAATTGATAAGATGTAACGCGCTCGACTATAAATGTACTCTCAAAACATATATCGGTTAAATGGGGACACTGAAGTGACACAGCCTTTAAGACACCAAGTAAAAGCTCCACCAAGAGCCAAACGCTTTGAACAGCTGCATTTCTTTCCGTTTGCGACCTGGCGTGCAAAGACAGTCGATTTGAAAGGGAGATTTTCTTTGGACACACTTTGTGCCCAACCACCCCAAATAGACTGAAATACTCACACGGAGGACACATTTGTTCGAAGGAATTCCGTAACTCGCTCGAACTCTTCCACGGTGTACTGTCGCTTCATGGAATCGAGAACCTCGTTGGAACCTATTAATGACAGGACAACATTTGGGCGTTGAAGAAAAAAAATACACAAGTTCATGTTGCCGGGAAGTTGGCAATTTCCGGATGAAAAATCAGGGGGAAGGGACTGAAGAAATCCATTCCCCGATCTAAGGCGGCTCACCCACTTCCATCGCCAAGACCCAGACTGTCGTGTAGGACGCACTCGAATGCTTAAAGGTTTGAGACGCAAAGGTGTTCGCATGCCACGGCCACTCCTGGAAGTGACACTCCTCGTCATCTCCTATCGACCAGTAACAAACGAGCTAGCTAGAACTCCGCCTACAAGCATGAGAGCTAATATGCCCTCCCATCCGGGTAGTCCCTGAAACATAATGTCTCTGCAACGCCCTACTGAGATCAATTCAGTAACGAGTATATACACTTAATTCGACCTCTGATTTGGCTCCTCTTCCCACTTAGGACGTGTTGAAGCCAGACAAAACCGACTGCCACTACACCGGTAGACCAATCGATCGTCTAGCCTGCACCCAGCGCCCCCCATTGGCGAAATCTCACCAGACTGCACGGGTATGTGAAGGAAGGCGAAGACACGTGGGTGGCGCAGGACGCAGGCCACTTCCTCGAGCTGGTCGAGGATGTAGGGTGGGTTGGTCATGCCGAGACGGAGCATGCAGCCCGGCGGCACCGCGGCAACCAATGCGAAGAGCAGATCCGCGAGGGTCACGTGGTTGGGCCAGCGGAGACGCACAGCGGCGGGCGTGGCGCTCAGCTGTTCGGCGTACTCGGAGCGCCCGAGGTCGCGCCCGTAGGCGCCGAGGTCTTCGGACGTCAGCCAGACCTCCTTGACGCCGTCTGTTGAAAGACAATGTACCACTGAAACGGCACTATCGGGCAGGTAGTTTAGTTGTTCGTCGGAGCGCATCGCTTCCGAGGAGGCCAAGGCTTCAGAAAGGTGTGGCGTCCCCATTCTCTCACCAACATAGGGCAATCATATATAGATTTGATAAGCGTCGTGGGTTGGTTTGTAGGAATTGGACGAGTGATGTCTCGCAGCTGTATCAAGCCCAAACAAATTTAAGAGTATCTACCGGGGTGATCTGATCACGTTTATCCATTTGTGATATCGTAAAGAATGTTACAGAAAATGAATTTAGACTAATACATTTCAAATTAGAAAACGTTAGATACCTTGAATTTTCCACGAAATGCCTTATTTCATGGTTAGAGTAAATTATAAACAAGAGACCTGTCCTAACTTGATAACTATAGAAAAGTATTAAAAAAAAAATTCAATGTGAAAAAATCGCGATAAAAACCAAAAGCATCTCTTTAAAGCAATAACGAACCCTCGAAAGCCTCAACAACCCGCTGGACAAGCTCAGCGACGGTATAGCTGGCGAGGACACCCCGCGCATGTTTGGTTTTGCAGTAGGTGCAGGCGTTGAGGCATCCTGTGGAAATGGCCAAGATTTCGATAAGAGGGTTGCGACGAATCTTCGGCAGGGAAAGAGGAGCACCGCCAAGCCGCCGCTCAACAGCACCACCACCAGCAGCAGTGGAACTAATCCTCGCATTCATGAAGCGAACAACATTACCAGCCAGCGTTTCTTCAACGACCTCAACAACTCGATCAATCTGCTGGACACCTACGACGCTCACATCCTACACAGTTAGTGGTAATTGTTCATAAACTACTGTTTTTTTCACTAACTTTGAGGTAAGCAACATTGGGACTGCCCTGAGGAACGCAGCCGGCAACGACAACCTTTTTCCCCTTTGCTTTGGCTGCTAAAATGGTGTTTCTAAAGTGGTCTTCAGCCGGGCCCTTGACCGTACAGCTATTAAGGAGCCACAGGTCAGCCGCTTCCTTGTCATCCGCCTCGGTTCTGGAATTAATCGAGGGATTTTTCTTGCAGTCACCGTGACATTCACAATCGATGGCGTTTTCTGGTAAATTGGGGTTTTTGCAGCCGCTATCATTGGTGGTGCAGACGCAACTGTTTGGTTTATCTGTGGCCGAATACCCACCGAACGAGACAGTGTAGCCGTAAGCAGACAATATACCAGCCATGTACTCTGCATCACTAGTATTGTGAGCACATCCCCAAACTTGCACAAAGATTCGTTGGGTGCCTAAAAGTAATGATTCAAAACTTAATGGCAAAACGAGTATATACGGTGAAAACGAGAGAAACCCTCGTATAAATAAGGCATAAATATGTGTAACTGTTACTTACCAGGAATATTATCACCAATCGGTACAACAGTTTCGGGAAAATGTATCTTTTTAATAAACTTCGAGTGAACGAAGCCAATGTTTCTGGATTCGGCGGGTTCGGAGATAGCATCTTCAATGTCCATTGTGACGTCTTTAAAGTTGGAGTTTCCTGATCTATAGAGAACTAGATATATGATACGAAAACGATGGGTTTAACCGAAAAACGTGTTCGGAAAGCTGGTCGTGTGGCTATTGGTCAGGTGACGGCCTTCACTAACAGCCGCCTAGATTATATAAATATAAAAACAATAATTTATGCTGTTTACAACGTTTCATAAAATTATGGAAATTAAATAATGTTTTATTATTCAATCAAATACGTGGATTTAATTCACAGATTAATATAAGTAAAGTTAAGTATATACCAATTTATTAATGCGAATATTAAAAAAATCTACATTTGCAAAAATACAGCACTAATTAGACGAACTACGTTGCTGAAATTAAAAAAAAGGTATCCGAATTGTAATGTCCATGTAGGTATGAGATATATGCAAATGGACTAAGTTAATAGTTACCTGTATTCCGCCAAAGGGTTTCCATAAAACGTCAGTCAACACCATGTATAAGGCGACTTAAATTGGTGAGTGAACTTTACTTAGGAAGGAAGATTGGTAGAAGGCACACGCATCATATAAATGCAGTACCGAAAGAGGATATAATAATGAAAGCAATAGATGAAGAAGTTGGAACACAATAGGAGCTTTGAGCGATTATGGGATGGGTCCTTATAACTGGTAGCAACCCAACTTGTCCATCGTGAGGGGAGAAAAGAAGATGCCGCTGTAGGATGTGTGGAGGAAGTTGAGAGGCTGCGTTTTCGGTTGCGGAGGGTTTGGACAGCGAAAGGCATTCTGTGTGAGGGGAGAAAGTGAGTTGCCTCACTTTGAGATGAACCAGAGGGCCGTTAACACCATCAGATCGAACTCCGTACCATTGAAAGATAGCAAGGCAATATAGTCGCCTCTTATCCTGTAATGTCGTGCATTACATAACATAGGGATGAAATTCGCAATCTGGTATTTTTTAAGCAAAGTGAGCACACCGTTGCTCCAAAATGCTGCTTAAGCTTGGAGCTACCATTTTTAACTGTTTTTGGATGATGACACGTTTATTCACGTTTCAAGGCAGACGAACTATAACGACTTTACCGCAGTTCGACCAAGAAGGGCAAAAAGACGTTCGTTTCCCGCTTCTCTATGTGCGCGGTGTTACTAGTCTCAACGGTGAGTCGTCTGTAGCGACCTTTTCGTTTTGTCTCGCAAGCAAGAAAGGTCACATCGCCGGTATTTTGGTCTTTCAAGCAACGTCTTCTGTAATGGTGGACAATCGTGCAGAGTATAATCAGGATTGTTCTCTTGATTTGGAAAAATAATCCAAAAGGTATAGACGGTAATCGCGCGTTAGTGGGCGGAAATCTGTTCGTGTGCGTTTAACCTATCGTTTATTTAAGTTTACTTCAGAACTCATCTTGCTTCTCTTCTTTCCTTACGCAATTCGTCTGTATTCGATTCATTCTGTAGGTTCATTATCTCCCTCTATAATTCAATCTGCTTCCTTTTCTTCTGCTTCATGTCCTCACTCTTGTCGTTCTCGCAATTTATTCCTACACATTTTCGCTTCGTTCCTTTTCGTTGATTCAGTACATTTTCTTTAACTACAGATTGTTCAGAATTTTCTAAAATTAAGTTTATTTTTATAAATTTCATCAAAAAATCGAGAAATCAAATGAACTTACTTCGCAAAAATATCATCAGATGAAAAACTTGGAACAAATTTACTTGTAAAAGTCATTCAACTATGACGTCACTTGGAAAAATTCGAAAAAACGCGGTAAATTGTAGAGGAAAGCTATCTAACTAACGTTTTTAGTAATCTTTTACATACTTTCCAATAGGTTTTGTGGTTCTTGTCTTGGTTAATAGTATTGTTTTAAACCTCACCGGAGCCGTGCTGAAGTGCGGACTTTTTGGGATCGTCGATCACGCTAACGTGAGCTCAGCGCGCGGTTTGACTTTTCTATCGAGGAAAAATGGTGAAGCGAATCAAGCAGACGAACCGAAATATACTCCTAGGGATTGCTGCATCTACGAGAACGTCGACGACTGCACGTAGTCCGGTTTATTCTTTGCTCGTCAAGCCGGACGAAGAACTGACGTCTACGGCGGTGCGGATCCGCGTGCCGATAATCAAATGGATGAATCTTCGGGCTGAGCTTCGGAAAAGGAAGCAGAACAGGGCCCCGTTGTCGCTTATCCCAACCCTGGCTATAGAACCAGAGCCGTTGCCCGTTATCCCCGTTCATTCCCCACGACAGTACAATCCAAACCCCGTTCCTGTCTGTCCTTCCATGGTCAATGAAATCCCTCTTAACCCTGCAGTATATTCTTACTTCTACATAAATTCAGTTGCAAACAAAATAATTAAATTACGATTCAACTATGGAAGTATATCTATTTGAATTTAAATACAAGCAGAATATTTAGTTAGAAAATAAATGTTGGAGTTCAAAAACCCTAGCATTTTTTAATATTTTTCAAAAATATCGCGACACACACGTTGAGAAACACTGCGTTAACCGATTTAATAAACTTCGCAATTGTAACAACGAACAATGCAGTCATTCGAAGAGCTGATTGGTTTCGAAGACGTGTACGTGCGCACCTGAACACTGCGTACGCACCACTCACAAACCCCCAAAACGCTATCAAATGAGTAAAATTGTGTACCTCTAAACATTCAACGACTAAACGGCTTGACATGGGTGCTGCCCAAACTGTCCCGACTGCAACCTCATTGGTTCCCCTCGACGCACTCCGACACAGCGACTGCGACCTCAGGATCGAGGTGAGCTAATGGGCGAAGTTTTTTTCCCATGCTGTTGTTTAAGTCACTTTTACACCAACTTACATCCATTTAATTTGTACAAGCGTGTTGAATCACTCCTTAATGTTAGCCCTGGCACACATTCATTGCAATGCATCGTAGCGTCACTATTGCGCCATGACCTTGAAACTTGCAATCCGAGGACCTACCAATTCTATGTGATATCGAATAATTTAGAGCTTGTAGATGAAAACAATATGGAACAGTTTGGCGAATTTTAGTATTGATTTGTTGGAGAATCTTCCAGTGTTTTCAGATCTATAATAGAACGCTCTTTTGGATGTTGTTAAAAATGATTGGTTCCGCTGAAAACGGTTAATGCTCTCACAGAACGATAATTCTTCAAACGTTGTGTTTTATTTTGTAAGTGGCAGCGAAAACGACGACCATCTTGCGATACCTTTTGATATAAATCAACTGAAATTCATTGAGGGTACACAACAGAAAAGCCGTTTTTTATAACACGAGTAAACTCGCGCGTCAAGCTTTGTTTTACACACATAGACGAGTGTAATTAAGTCGATTTGAACAAGCATGTTCAATCACGCCTTCATTTCTGCTGCTTGAAAGCAACACCATTTTGAAAGCTAAGCGAACATGGATTAGGTGGAGCCTTACAATAACGTCATAACATTGGATCATGCTTTCCGTGAACCACCAAGTTCGAAAAAAAACCTCGAAGCGAATTCATACACAAAGCGTGGGAGAATCGCAGATCGAAGAAAATCGATCAATTTAATCAAATCTTACAAGTCTGCGCTTCTGTCGATTCATAACCGGTATTGCAACCTGCATGTTTCCAAGCGGTCGATTTCATCCGATGCAATCGAAACCGAACGATAATTTCGGCAGTTGCGAATTAATTAGTTTTGCTACGCTTAAGGAGAACCGCAAACGCCTCTTTGTCTACGGCCGGGCGATAGGCGACGACGACAAAACCGCGTGTCTTACAACTTTGCCGCAGTTCGAGCAAGAAGGGCAAATGGACGTTCTTTTTCCGCTTCTCCGGTATCGCGGCGTTGCCAGTATCAACGGTGAGTCGTCTGTCGCGACCTTTTCGTGTTGTCTCGCAAGCAAGAGAGGTCACATCGCAGTGCTTCTGGTCTTTCAGGCAACGTCTACTGCATTGGTGGACAATCGTGCAACAATTCAGATGTCTTTCCGACAGTCACGGTGATCGATGGCCGGACGGGACGCGTCACACAGGCGCCACCACTCGATAGCCCACGCCATTCGGCAGCTGTTGCTGCGTCGGCAAACGAATTATTCGTCTGTGGCGGATTGGGAGGACGCGGGATTGGTCGTCTGTCGAGCTGCGAGCGCTGGGTGGAAGGAAGGTGAGTTGTTTGCGGCCGTCGCTTTGTTGCTGTTCTTGTCCGCTTTTTCGTTCAGAGTTACCGACTCTTTCTCTTTCGCCCGCAGTCTATCTTGGCGACCGCTTCCACCACTACAACGAGCACGCACCGATGCAGCAGCAATTGTCTTGTCTGGAGACGACGCCATTCCGCTCAACGCACCGCATCTCCTCTTGACTGGGGGGTACGATGGCAGCAGTAACGTGTCCGACGTGTCGGTGCTGAGTCTTGGGGGGACGGAGATGCGCTTAGGTGGATCGAATTGGCGCCGATGAACCACGCGCGGAAAGACCACGGAATCGCTCTCTTTGCTGGGCGCATTCTCGTTGTGGCCGGTCACCGCTGCGACTCTGTGGAGATGCTGACAACCCCGCGGGCAATCGGCGATCCCGGCCAGTGGACTGACCTCAACCGAATCAGTGAGACTACCGCCCACTGGTTGGTTCGCCTCGCAGTCCACCAGAATCGTCTGCTCGCTTTCGGTATGTCCAAGTCGTGATGGAATTTATTATTATTTTTATCATCTAAACGACTCAATTCCTTCTTATTCACATAAAAGAACGACTTTGCGTTGGCGCTTCACAAATTGAGGAATTCGTCGCCGACACGACCGACGACGAGGAGGTGAGATTTTTTCATGTTTCATTCGCCTTTCATGCACTTCCATGTTGTGGAGACGACTCATGGCAACCGCGGTGTTTTTACTGACTGCGTTTCTGTGTATATTTGATCAACACGCAGACAAAGATTCTTCCTTTATTGTTCCGTTTGGGCTTCTTTGCAGGTTGATTTGAAGCGATTCACGTGGCGCCGCATTGCCGGTCGTCCGGATGCTCTCTCGGTCATCGAAGGCGCAGTCGTCGTTGACGTCCCCAAATAATCCCGCATGATTTATTTTATAAAATATATTGTTCAAACGCATTCATTGTCAATCAATTGTTTTCTTCGGGATAGCGGCAATTCGAAAGCTTTTTCTTTGATTTTCGGATTTTAAAGGAACATAGGTTTGGTCATATTAGGATTGCAAACTAATAAGCTGCCACAAAGGCCTGCGTTGGAAGGAGGAATTCTTCAATCTCGGGTGATCGAATAATCGAGTCTTCTACGTTGACTTGTGTAGAAGAAGGCGTCCGATTCAACCGAAAGTTAAATTTGAAATCATCAATGCAACTCCTCTGGTTACGATAACACGGTACAATTCAAAGTCCCTGGCCTCTTAAAATAGGTTGGCGTTCGGTAAAAGCCATTCGGGCTTATTAAAACTAGCCCGTTTAAACTATTGTATCAGTTATTAGCCAGTAAACGAAAGCAAGAACTGAAAATGAAGAATTCTTAAAAACCTCTCCGTCTCGCGGACCACCCCATTTTCCGGTCTTCCTAGTTATTCAATGTTACGAGTTATGCCGGTATTGCCGCTAACTGAAAACAGCCCCTCGACAAAGTCTGTGAATCGCTTAGATTTTCTTGTATTGAGCATATGATTTTGAGGCTGCCCGTGATAAGCACCGCTTCTGATCAGGGGGTGCCGGTGACCTTGCAGGATCCAACCGACACATCTTACAGCATCGTTGTGCATCTGTGTTTCGCTTCAAGTAGCTACGTCATTCCCGGTATCAACATCCCGTTTTAGAATGTTCTATTATTCCTTCGCCCCTTGATTTTCTTTTCGACCTGCAGCTGGAACTCGAAGGTTCTGGCGCGAGTTTGTACTATGTTGATTTTTCCGATAAACCCACAGTGTATCCTCCCATTACTCCTCATTAATGCAAATACAATTTGGCGGGTGCGTTCCTTGGTTTTACGGCTGCCGATGCTGCGTTCCACGTTGCCGTCACCTTCGAGGTCGCGCAGAGTCATCCTTTTATGGCCGATACGGAATAAGCTGCTAAGGGTCTAAAATTAAGGTGTTCGGAGCCTACCAAACCAATTAAATCATAGAACGATCACTTTCCGCCTCAGTATTTGGAGATTGTCGGTTGAACATATAATCGTTTATGAGCCAAATATTTAATGCCTTTTTGCTCCAATTGAACTATTTCTATGCCTCAATAAAGCCACTATAATTATTATTATTACTATACGGGTGAAGAAAAGCATGGCAACAATGTGTAAAATCTAGTGTATCGCATTCAATTGTTTGCATTTGCCATTTGGTGGCAGCTCTGGAAGCGACAAAATACTTCCATAGTCAATTAACACCGTCGAGACAACTTGTGATCGCTCTTCCCTGTAGTTTTGTATTTGGAATGTGCTTCTGATCGTAAGATGATTGTGAATAATTATCAAAGACTGCAAATAACATTAAATATCTCAAAAAGATGGAAAAATATGCCGAAAAATAAGTGAATAAAGTGGAAAAATGTAATTGTTATTGTGTGTAGGAAATCTTCAAGGTAATCACGCGCGTTATGGAAAAGGCCTTTCAATGGCCGCCATTACGCGTTTGCCAAACTTTGTACACTTCGAGTGTTTAATTTGCCATTCTTGCAAATTTACCTCGTTTATATTTCGTTTATTATTGTTCTATTAATTTACACCTGCTATTTATGATCGCAACTTCTTATATCATTTTTGTCTGTTGTAACATTTAATTCCGAAAGTTCTGGTCCTCGTGAATGCCATTATTATTATTATTATATAATTGACCCATCTAACATGATTGTAAAGCAATGCCTGATGTAAATTTTTTTCCCAAAATATACTTATATCCTAAACGTAAAATGTTTAAACGGTTATCAGTAAAGGGAATAACTTTGGTTTACTGCCGAAGATGTCCATATTCTTAATTGCACTGAAAACATAAATAACTAGTTCGCTTATCTCAATACTTTAATTAATCAATAAATTGGTTTTTTTATTCTTCATTGTACTTTATCTATATTATTTCACCTAAAAGTATCACGGGAACCATCCTATACTAATGCCCTTGTCATTATGTGTTAAGCTAAAGTTAAATTAATTTGTAATGTTTAATTTAACCAGTTATGTTACTGAAAATTATCAAAAAGATACTACACTCGAAAGTAACTGTGCCAATTTATTTTGTCAAATAAACCCATTCAATCCGAATTCGCAGTGCAAACGTTTTTAATAAACAGCTTTTAAATTAAAGCGGAAAGATGTTTGAGCAACTCAATAAGCTAAACTACTTCTAAGCAGACTGATCAAGTCTTATTAAATAGTAAAACCAGGGACTCAGATTCAAACAGAAAACTGCCATCGTACTATTTAATTTCTGAACATTTCTCAGCATTACTGAATTACCGAATTAAACGCTGATTCGCCTGTCTGCCTCATGCGTTAACCGATTTAATCAACTTCGCAATTGTAGCAACCAACAATGCAGTCATTCGCGGAGCTGATTGGTTTCGGAGACGTGTACGTGCGCACCTGAACACTACGTACGCAGGACTCACAACGCCCCAAAACGCTATAAACTGAGTCCAATTTTGTAGCTCTTAACATTCAACGACTTAACAACTTGACATGGCTGCTGAACAAACTGTCCCGACTGCAACCTCATTGGTCCCCTACGACGACCTGAATGCACTCAGCTACAGCGGATGCCACTGCGACCTCAAGATCGAGGTGAGCCAATGGGTGAACGGTATAATCTTAAATCTGACCAAAGTTTGTCGTATTTTTTTAAACTAAAAATAGGTGTTGTGTTAGAATACAGTTTTTTTCCATGTTGTAGTTTAAGTCGCTTCTACACCAACTTACATCAATTTAATTTGAACAAGCGTGTTTAATCACTCCTTAATGTTAGCCCTAGCACACATTTATTGCAATGCATCGTAGCGTCACTATTGCGCCATGACCTTGAAACATGCTATCCGGGGACCTACCAATTCTATGTGATACCGAATAATTCAGAGCATTGTAGATGAAAACAATATGGAACGGTTTGGCGAATTTTAGTATTGATTTGTTGGAGAATCTTCCAGTGTTTTCAGATCTATAATAGAACGCTCTTTGGGATGTTGTTAAAAAAGATTGGTTCCGCTGGAAACGGTTAATGCTCTCGCAGAACGAGAATTCTTCAAACATTGTGTTTTATTTTGTGGGTGGCCGCGAAAACGACGACCATCTTGTGATCCTGTTTGATATAAATCAGCTGAAATACATTGAGGGTACACAACAGAAAAGCCGTTTTAAAAATACGAGTAAACTCGCGCGTCAAGCTTTGTTTTACACACATAGACGAGTGTAATTAAGTCGATTTGAACAAGCATGTTCAATCACGCCTTCATTTCTGCTGCTTGAAAGCAACACCATTTTGAAAGCTAAGCGAACATGGATTAGGTGGAGCCTTACAATAACGTCATAACATTGGATCATGCTTTCCGTGAACCACCAAGTTCGAAAAAAAACCTCGAAGCGAATTCATACACAAAGCGTGGGAGAATCGCAGATCGAAGCAAATCGATAAATTTAATCAAATCTTACAAGTCTGCGCTTCTGTCGATTCATAACCGGTATTGCAACCTGCATGTTACCAAGCGGTCGATTTCATCCGATGCAATCGATACCGAACGATAATTTCGGCAGTTGCGAATTAATTAGTTTTGCTACGCTTAAGGAGAACCGCAAACGCCTCTTTGTCTACGGCCGGGCGATAGGCGACGACAGGCAAAACCGCGTGTCTTACGACTTTGCCGCAGTTTGAGCAAGGCGGGCAAATGGACGTTCGTTTCCCGCTTCTCCGGATGGCGCGGCGTTGCCAGTATCAACGGTGAGTCGTCTGTCGCGACCTTTTCGTGTTGTCTCGCAAGTAAGAGAGGTAACATCGCAGTGCTTCTGGTCTTTCAGGCAACGTCTACTGCATTGGTGGGAAATCGTGCAACAATTCAGATGTCTTTCCGACAGTCACAGTGATCGATGGCCGGACGGGACGCGTCACAGAGGCGCCACCGCTCGATAGCCCACGCTATTCGGCAGCTGTTGCTGCGTCTGCAAACGAGTTATTCGTCTGTGGCGGATCGGGAGGTTACGAGATTGGTTGTCTGTCGAGCTGCGAGCGCTGGGTGGAAGGAAGGTGAGTTGTTTGTGGCCGTCGCGTTGTTGCTGTTCTTGTCCGCTTTTTCGTTCTGAGTAACCGTCTCTTTCTCTTTCGCCCGCAGTCTATCTTGGCGACCGCTTCCACCACTACAACGAGCACGCCTCAATGCAGCAGCAATTGTCTTGTCTGGAGACGACGCCATTCCGCTCAACGCACCGCATCTCCTCTTGACTGGGGGGTTCGATGGCAGCAGTAACGTGTCCGACGTGTCGGTGCTGAGTCTTGGGGGGACGGAGATGCGCTTAGGTGGATCGAATTGGCGCCGATGAACCACGCGCGGTTCGTCCACGGAATCGCACTCTTTGCTGGGCGCATTATCGTTGTGGCCGGTCACCGCTGCGACTCTGTGGAGATGCTGACAACCCCGCGGGCAATCGGCGATCCCGGCCAGTGGACTGACCTCAACCGAATCAGTGAGACTACCGCCCACTGGTTGGTTCGCCTCGCAGTCCACCAGAATCGTCTGCTCGCTTTCGGTATGTCCAAGTCGTGATGGAATTTATTATGTTTTTTATCATCTAAACGACTCAATTCCTTCTTATTCACATAAAAGAACGACTTTGCGTTGGCGCTTCACAAATTGAGGAATTCGTCGCCGACACGTGACTCCCTTCAACCGCGTAATGACTCCCTTGTTGCTTCCACCGATAGGATCGCGCCCGCGCTGGCAATATCACCAGTGTTGATGATCGGCGCGCTGGTTCACGGCAGCGCGAAGCGCAACCGTGGCGGATACCAGCAGCTTCGTGGGTTGATGATCACAGCGGCACGGCGGATTGAACGACGCCCCCAGGTGCCGCTGCAGAGAAGACAGATCAGTGGCGCGCCAAACACAATACTCTGCACCAGACTTTCTTGATACTCCGGTATGACGGTGCCGCGCTAAGATCATCACTATCAACACTGAAGAAGACCGGCACAGAATACACGCAAAACAGAGACTTCACAAATGACGAGCATAATTGGTTTCGCTTTCGGTAAGAGGGCAATCATTAAGTTGATTTTCGATTAAATTTAGTAATGCGAAGTCAATGACATCATCAAATGAATAAAAACGCTCAGTAAAAGTGGAATGAGTGAAACATCAAGAAGAAGAAAGCAGAAAGATTGAAAAAAATAAGAGAGATTAACCATATATTATATATTAAATGCGCATATTATAAAGAAAATAAAATAATATAATATAGTAAAGCTTCCGCAATGTTGAGAATAGAAAATAACAACAATTTTTAAATCAGTTAGAATAGCCATCACATTAATGAGAAAATATTTGTTTTTATTCAATAAATTCAATAACAATGTCATCAGAAAGTTCCGAAAATCCTGCTATACAGTCTTAATCGAAATTTAAAAAGCATGCGCTCCGAATGGGCACAGAAATGTTTTTAGGAAGAGTTTCTTATTTAGCAAATCAAGAGGTTTAAGCACTGCTTTTTAGCTTAAATAACTAGCAGATCCATTTTTCTGCACCCTTAAGCTGCTCTCTGATTCGATTCGCGTTTGTGCGGCTAGCAAATGCTAAATGGATTTTAATAGATTATAATTCAACCAAAGTAGGTTCAAGCAATTTGACCAATAAACATTGTTAATATTATATTTCTATTCGATCACCAATGGAACAAAGTTCGGAAATGTAGAAAAATCGCGATTTAAAATGAATGAAAGCGTATCCGGGTAGTTTATTTCGAACGAAACCTCAAACAATAGAAGCAATGCACGCGTTGCATAAACCGTTTACAGCTTCTACGTACCAATATACTGTTTTGTTACTTCGTAAAATCAAACGATCATAATTGAACATAAACCTGTTAAATTGTTTTTACCTTGATGTTTTAACAAAGACCATTTAAATGGGACTAAATCCCTTGTAAAAATTTAATTGGCCAGCGTTCAAAATACTTCGAAAAAAAGAAGAATCTTGTAGTGACCTGATTTGTCTTTTTTTGTTTTACCGGATACGAACGTTTTTCTGTCCACGAACGCGCGATAACCCACTTAACGCTGCGCCTTTGTATAATACCAACAAGAAGGCAATCTTGTCCAAACATAGGTTTGCGTTCTCATTCATTATCCTTTTTAGACACGTATGTCGTGAAAAGGTTAAGTGGGTTAAGTAATCGACCAGTCTTCGAATCACAACATTGGCGAGCATAATTGTTTCGGATTTTCTTCTGATGAGCGTCTCTATTTAAATTCAACCTCCTTGGAAGAGCGATATAGAGGCATGGCTTTCGGTCGTGGAATCCCAGTTTGCGTCGAAAAGAATTGTCGCTGAGAAAACCAAGTTTCATCACGTCGTGGCGTCACTGACAGAGGATCTAGTTACCCGTTTACGCCAAATTATCGTTGCACCAGAGCGTTTTTGGCTACGCTTTTACCTACGATTCCGTTGTCCGAATTAGGCGAGTACGCTGACCGAATTTTGCCCGCTCAACCTGGCCATCTATCAGTCGCCGTGGTGACCAAACAGCATCTCACTAACGACGAGGCTCAAGAGCTTCGTGATTTGAGATACCAAATGCGCAACGTGCTTGAGAATAAGGACCCCCAGCAGCGTCAACGTAGGCCACCGATGGCCGCCAACACGAGCAAACAAGACGACACGCTCTGTTGGTTTCATCAGCTTTTTGGGTCCAAAGCAAGGCGGTGCCGTTTTCTGTGTTCTTGGTCGGGAAACGGAGAGGCCAGGCAGTGAGTGCGGCTTTCACTCCGCCTGGCAAGTATACACCCAGCCGCATTGTTTGTGAAGGACGTCGAACGCGGTCACCGTTTCATGGTGGACTCCGGCGCTGACGTGAGCGTAATTCCTCCCTCTATGTCTGACCGTTTACACCTCGACACAGATTTCGTTCTCCAGGCTGCCAATCGAAGTAACATCAAAACTTATGCCCAGCGTGCGCTTCGTTTCGACTTCGGGCTGGGGCGCATTTTCCCGTTCACATTCATCGTGGCTGATGTCCCTCATGCGATCTTAGGTGCAAACTTCCTTTTCGCGTTTGACCTATCTGTCAGCGTCCGACGAAAGAAACTCGTTGACGAATCCATGGCAGCGGTAGTTTCGGGATACACAGCAATGACTTCGATCCGCCACCTCACCAACATTCCTATCCCCTCTCCCTACAACGCCCTTCTCGATCAATTTCGTGATCTCCAAAACTTGAACCGAACACGACAGAAGCCACCACACGACATAGTCCACCATATAAAGACCACCGGCCCTGCAACATTTCAGCGTTACCGCCGTCTCGACCCAGCGAAGAGACACATATCACAAAAGGAATTCGAACGAATGATGGAGCTTGGAATCGCACGCCCCTCCGACAGCAAGTGGTCATCCCCGCTCCACATGGTTAAGAAGACCACACCCGGGGATTGGCTTCGAGCCCTGAACGCAGTCACAGATCCTGACCGCTATCCTCTGCCGCACATTCACGACTGCGTC
This sequence comes from Proteocephalus fallax, assembly GCA_028672205.1. NCBI lineage: Eukaryota > Metazoa > Platyhelminthes > Cestoda > Proteocephalidea > Proteocephalidae > Proteocephalus > Proteocephalus fallax. The sequence goes on along the minus strand of JAPUBX010001967.1, from coordinate 110,902 downwards.
TCGTTCCTACATAGAAAGAAGATTTTCTCCACAATAGATCTGGTCCGGGCGTACCACCAAATACCAATCACCCCCGAGCACATTCTGAAAACGGCAATCACCACTCCGTTTGGATCATTCGAATTCTTACGGATGCCGTTTGGGCTCAGAAACGCCTCCCAAACCTTCCAACGCTTCATCGACTCAATTCTTTGCGGTTTCGACTTCTGTTGCGCTTATATCGATAACATTCTAATCGCCATCAAAGACGAAGAAGAGAGCCTGCGACATTTGGAAGTGGTCCTTCGGCGCCTGGATGAACACGGGCTCTTGTTGAACCCCGAGAAATGCCATTTTGGCCGAACCGAAGTAAGTTTCCTGGGTAACTTGTTTAATGATCTGGGGGTTCGACCACTGGACGCGAAGGTGACAGCGGTTGCTGACTACTTGGTGCCCAGCACAAAGCATCAGCATCGAAATTTCTCGGGATGCTGAATTTTTACTGACGTTACATCACCGATTTTGCCGAGATGGCTCGCCGTCAACCCATCTGACTTCAAGCGGTCAGGTAAAACTGTCAACAGAAAAGAGTGCAGCCTTCCAGAAGTTGAAGGCTAGTCTTGCTGCCGCGACCTTATTGGTTCATCCGCGCCCTGATTCCCAACTATCTTTGATGGTGGATGCTTCGAACACGGAAGTCGGCGCTGTACTAAACCAAGAGGACGAGTATCGGAGCCAACCATTAGCGTTTTTTTCGAAGTCTTTATCACCAACGGAACGCCGATACAGCACCTTCGGTCGTGAATTATTGGCGGCTTACCTAAGCGTAAAGCATTTTCGCCATTTTGCGGAAGGTGGCCGCATTCGTATTTACACGGACCACAAGCCGTTGATTCATGCCATGGCCTCCTACTCTTCTCGCTACAACGAACGCGAGATCCGACAACTCGATTTCCTCTCCCAGTTCGACCTGGAATTCCGTCATATCCGCGGCGCAGATAACGAGGTTGCCGATGCCCTTTCGCGCATCGAGTTGAACAGTCTGCAGCTCGCCAATGGTATCGACTACGAAAAGATGTCTGACGCCCAGATACGCGAGGGTATTCGAATTGAGCCCGACGACACAGCCCTCTGCCCTGCCACAACACCGAAGTTCCGCAATGCATGCGGCGCTAAGTTTTCGAAACAGTTCATGGTATCTCGCACCCTGGTATTCGCGCAACCACCCGACTAGTGGCTGAAAGGTTTTTGTGGAAGGGATTGCAAAGGGACGTCCGCCTGTGGACACGGGCATGCATTCGGTGTCACCAAGTAAATGTCAATCGTCACACCAAGGCACCGATCAGCACCTTCGACGCACCCGACGCACGGTTTGGCCACGTTCATGTGGATTTAGTCGGCCCGTTGCCTTCGTCTAAGGGTTTCCGCTACTTTCTGACTTGTATAGATCGCTTCACCCGCTGGTGCGAAGTTATACCGCTAGCGGACATCGGCGCAAAAACGGTCGTTCTCGCTTTCCTGCATAACTGGGTGGCGCGCTTCGGATCTCCGCGTCGTTTGACAACCGACCGAGGAGCACAATTTGAATAAACGCTTTTCCAAAAGATTTGCCAATTTCTTGGATGCGAGCGAATCCGCACAACTTCTTACCATCCCGCGGCCAATGGGATGGTTGAGCGCCTCCATCGAACACTGAAGTCCTCATTCATGGCTCAGCATGACCGACAACACTGTTTTGCCGATCGTCCTGCTTGGTATTCGTGCGACTTTTAAACCCGACGTCGACTACTATCCGGCGGCATTGGTCTACGGTGCAACTCTCCGCTTACCGGGTAAGTTTGTTAACCCAAGAGCAGCTGAGCCATCCCTGTTTGTCTCCGATGTTAAGAAAACTTGTCATTTATCATTCGATTATTGAACAGAAGATAATTGGTGAGTTTTCCTTTGGCTCCAAGGAATACCACAACCTTCGAACGGTTCCAAATTTCAGGACGATTGGCAATGCGCAGCTGCGTAAACCGTTGAAGCTGTCGGTTCATTTAAGTAATAAACGAAAAAGATCAATAGGTGACAGTTCAGGAAGCAGCAAAAAACCGCAACAATCCTACGCAGCCTCGATCGACGAAGCGAGTCACGTCGACTTGTTTAGAAGAAGGCGTCCGATTCAACCGAAAGTTAAAATTGAAATCATCAATGAAACGCCTCTGGAAAGGATGTGCTTACGATAACACGGTACAATTTAAATTCTTAAAAGAATTCTCCTTCGCACGGACCAACCCATTTTCCAGAAACACAATTTACTCATCACAAGAGTTTTCTCTCTCCTAGTTATTGAATGTTATGAGTTATGCCGGTCCTGCCGCTTTCTAAAAACAGCCCCTCGACAAAGTCTGTGAATCGCCTGGATTTTCTTGTCTTGGGCAAATGATTTTGAGGCTGCCCGCGAAAAGCCGTCACGTAGCTCCGACGTGTTCATTCTTCCATCTCCATCAGGGGGTGCCGGTGACCTTGAAGGATCCCACCCACACATCTTCGAGCATCGTAGTCACTTTGCGTTTTTTCGATAAGGAGCTACTAGTATTCCGCGGTATCAACATCCCCTTTTAGAATGTTCTAGAATATTCCTTCAACTTAATTTTCCTTTCTATCTGCAGCTGGAACTCGAAGGTTCTTGGGCGAGTTGTACCCGTAACCCTACAGTGTCTCCTATTACTCCTTATTAATGCAAATAGCGATTTGGAGGGTGCGCTCCTCGATTTTAAGGCTTTTGAAGCTGCGTTTCACGCTGCCTTCACGTTCGAGGTCGCGTAGAGTCATCCTTCTGTGGCCGACACGCAATAAGCTGCTAAAATTAAGGTTTTAGGAGCCTTCCAGACCAATTTAATCATAGAACGATCACTTTCGGCCTCAGTATTTGGAGATTGTAGGTTTAACATATATTCGTTTATAATCATAATATTTAATGCCCCTAAAATACGCGGATGACCTGACATTGTGCCATCCATGCAAGAGTCCTGCCGCTTTCTAAAAACAGCCCCTCGACAAAGTCTGTGAATCGCCTGGATTTTCTTGTCTTGGGCAAATGATTTTGAGGCTGCCCGCGAAAAGCCGTCACATAGCTCCGACGTGTTCATTCTTCCATCTCCATCAGGGGGTGCCGGTGACCTTGAAGGATCCCACCCACACATCTTCGAGCATCGTAGTCACTTTGCGTTTTTTCGATAAGGAGCTACTAGTATTCCGCGGTATCAACATCCCCTTTTAGAATGTTCTAGAATGTTCCTTCAACTTAATTTTCCTTTCTATCTGCAGCTGGAACTCGAAGGTTCTTGGGCGAGTTGTACTCTTTTGATTCTTCCCGTAAGCCCACAGTGTCTCCTATTACTTCTTATTACTGCAAATAGCGATTTGGAGGGTGCGTTCCTCGATTTTAAGGCTTCTGAAGCTGCTTTTCACGCTGCCTTCACGTTCGATGTCGCGTAGAGTCATCCTTCTGTGGCCGACACGCAATTAGCTGTTAAAATTAAGGTTTAAGGAGCCTTCCAAACCAATTTAATCATAGAACGATCACTTTCGGCCTCAGTATTTGGAGATTGTAGGTTGAACATATATTCGTTTATAAGCCAAATATTTAATGCCCTTTTTGCTCAAATTGAAGTACTACTATACCTCAATAAAGCCACTTAAATTATTATAATTTCTATTGTGGTGAAGCAAAGCATGGCAAAAATGTGTTAAATCAAGTGGAACGTATTCCGCCACTCTATTTTCTATAAATATAAATTATAAAAAAACACGGAGGTTTCACTTGTTTGCATTTGACTACTCTTCGAATCGACAAAAAACTTCAATAGTTGATTAACAACGTCAAGACAGGGTCTTTCGATGGCCGCCATTTCCTGTTTGCCAAACTTTATATACTTCGTGTGTTAAATTGGCCTTTCTTGCAAATTTACCACGATGTTACTTCTTTTATTCTTCTTTACTTATTGTGCATTTTCTACGTATAATCGTGACGTCCTGTAACATTTTTGTTTATTGCACATTTTAATGCTGAAAGTTTTGGTCCTCGTGATCTTAATTAAGCGAATATTATTATTATTAATAATATAATAATAATTTTTACGCTTTATTAAGGTCACAAAGACCAGAACTTTCAGCATTTAATGTTTTAACAGGAATGGAGGAAATAACAACGAGGTAATGGCGGCCATAGAAGGCCTTGTCCATAACGCGCGCGAGACAGTTTCCGCCACCCGGCCTCCAGGTTGCTAGATTACAAGCGCACGCCACTACGCTCGGCTACTTGTGATCGCTTTTCCCTGTAGTTTTGTATTTGGAATGTGCTTCTGATCGTCAGATGATTGTGAATAATGAGCAAAGACTGAAATTAAAATGTTATACATCAAATAGATGGAGAAAAATGGCGAAAAATAAGTGAATGAATTTTTAAAGAATTTGATTGTTATTGTATTTATGAAATCTTCAAGGTAATCAATATTATAGAATTGACCCATCTAACATGATTCAAACGCAACGCCTGATGAAAATTGTGTCAAAAATATACTGTTATTCTTAATGTATAATTGTAAACGGTTATAAGTAAAGGGAATAACATTGGTTGACTGCTAAAGATAATTATATTCTTCATTGCACTGAAAACATAAATAAATATTTCGCTTATCTCAATACTTTAATTAATCAATAAATTGGTTTTTTTGTTCTTCATTGTACTTTATCTATATATTTCACCTAAAAGTATCAGGTGAACCATCCTATACTAATGCCCTTGTCATTATGTGTTAAGCTAAACTTGCATTAATTTGTTCTATTTAATTTAACCAATTATGTTACTCAGTTTGGCAGATCACGCCTTTTTCAGTGTGCCTGTGCACTTAGACAACCCTTTTGACAATCCTAGCTTAAAAGTGGATTTTCGTGAACAAATTTCTTGTCGATATTCCCATAATTATGAAGAACGCTATTCGTAAATGCATTGATTTGAACCTCTTGGCAGTCACTCCACAATGCTGCCACACCATTATGCGTAAGCCCGAAGCGTCTCCGCAGCATGTAGTAGTTGAATTCAGGTTTTTTTATTTCCCGAATCATAAACTTTTTTCTTTGCTAAGCTCTCTAAATATCGCTAAACCAATGCACATGGGTCACTTTCGTGCAACTGTTGTTGGAAACTTCATTAAAAACATCAACATTGCCGCTGGGAATAGGGTAACAGCAATGAATTACCTCGGAGATTGGGGAACACAGTTTGGTAGGTTCTAGGGCGCTTTTTTTATACCCTTTGTTTTGCATAACATGTTGTTTTCAATATTCCTAGGCATGCTTTCTTTGGGATACCGAGATTTTGGCGACCCGCAACTTTTGAAAAAGGATCCGCTCAAACACCTACACTCAGTACGTGTTTCTAACTGCAAATAATGTCGCGAGGACCAAAACGCTCTGTATTAAAATTTACAAATGGCGCATGTAACGTTTACATTTGCAAACAAGTTTATTTTCCGGGGTGATCTAACTGACATTTGAAGTATCATAGTATAATCATGTATGTTGAGATTTTTGTCTTCCTTTTCTACTGCGAATGGTTTTTCCATTTCCACCCAGCTGTTTTAATGGAGACAAGTGGTTAGCAGCGGTCTCTCGCGTTTGTTGTACACACTCTTTATGTTGCAGATATTTATCATTTTCTTTATCGATACAATTAAGAGGGTCATTTTCGAGCACATATGGGTGGAATAAGCGGAACTTTTGTCGATTAGGGAAGATAATTTGATGTCCGCTATTATGCACCATTTTTTATGGCATTCGAAGATCAGGTGATTATTCAATTTTCCCTAGACCGTTTCAGACATTTTACTATCCATACTGTGACCCCTGAATACGTACTGCGACTGAAGGCCCTGCAGCAATCATTTCGCGAAAGTAGCCAAGATGCTGTAAAATCCTTCCGGCCTATCGCTTCCTCTGTCAATAAACATGACTACTAACCCAACACAAGTACGCATTTCTTCAGGTCTACGTGCAGGCGTGCAAAACGCTCGGATCCACTGAAGAGGGCAAAGCTGAGGCCTCGGCTGTTGCGACGAACTTCGAGAAGGGTCAGAATCCCGAGCTTCATGACCTCTGGGCCGACTTCCGCAACACCAGTGTAGAAGAGCTTCAGCGAATCTATTCGGTGAGTGCGTTGCCCTTTAAGCCCAGGAATTTAACTGGCCCGAGTTGCACCTTGGGCACCAGTGTCGGCACTTCGTCCGCTGTTAGAGAGGCACTGTGTACGCCGCCAAGGTCCATCCTTTATTGGGAAACAATCCCTCGGGCCCGTCGCCGTTTCAAACTAACTAACTTTTCAAATCGTATTTGCCCCTTTCGTGGAAGTCTTATCCTGTTGGGGGACCTTGTATGCAAGATTCCAGGGGTTTCGTGGTTTTACATCGCCGTTCGGGCATTCGGGTCAAATAGGAGACCTCTGGTTGCTTGTCCCTTGTAGAGAATGAACATCCACTTCGACATCTACCAATACGAGTCGGAGTGCGTCAAGGACGTACCAGGACTTGTTGAGCAGCTGATCGGTCGACGACTCGCGCGTCTGGAGCCGTATGTCCTTCTGTTTGTCCTTCGTCTCTTATTCCCTCAGACCCCAACGTTTCTTATTTTGCATTTCAGCGACGGCTCTGTTACTGCCAATTCACACGAGGCCGGAAAACGAGTGACTCTTCTCAAAGGCGATGGGGGCAGCCTCTATCTTACTCGGTAAATAAAACACACGTGGCTTGTTCCCTCTTTCTGTTATGCCCCGGCGTAATTCAACATGGCAACCGCCGGCTCCATCTATTCATTTTCGGCGCGTTCGTTAGTGGCCAACACCTCCAGGACTTTAATCAATTTGCCAATTGTTAATTTTAGTTTTTGTGCTTTTAATTAATAGGAAAATTTGAAAGTTTTGCAGAAGTAAACATTCTACAATAATTGAAGTAGCGCTTATTTATCTTGGAACCGCTCTAAGAGGCAACCCATTTTTTCACAATTCACTCACATCTTTTCTAATTAAACAAAGAGCAGATCATCTTTTGCCAGTTGAGTCCCTTTCGCTCAATAACATTAACGTCGCCCTTGATCTTTCGTCATACTTGTTCGGTTGACCTTGACCCTTGACCTCTTGTTATTCTTCAGGGACCTCTCGGCCGCTATCCAACGCGCCAGCACACTCAATTTCGACAGGATGCATTACGTCGTGAGTTTGAATTTGCGCCGAGGATGTTGCATTTGCTCACAGGTTGTGTGCATTTTACGTGATGCAGTGAGGTTGGATGGGGTCTAGATGGTGCAAGTAATCGTTTTCGTTTGTCCAACCGGCGTTGTTAATCGTTTGAGAGCCTCTTGTCGCGCTAGATTGCGACGCCTTGCTTCATTTTAGTCGCGCATTGTTGTCGCAGACGCCAGCTAAGAGGTGGAATGACATGCGACTCCTCAACGTAGACAGCGTGTGTGTTTGTGGCGGAGCAATAGCCTAGTGACAGAAACTGTTATAGGGCATTGGGTAGTCTGATTTACCTGTATTCAGGGCTGATCCATCGGGCCTTTTACTTTCCCATCCTGGGTGCTACATAATAAATCACGGATATTTCCGAATATTTCCGCTTCAGGTTGACGATGGCCAACGGGACCACTTTCTTAACCTTGGGCATCTTCTCACCTGTCTCGGCTACACCTGGGCGAAACCGTATGTCCTTCTATCGCATCTGCTCGCAATTCATTGGCTAGAGGGCATTCAGGTCACGCGAGAGCAGCTGGGGACGATGAAACGTGTTAAAATTTGCCCGGTGGGGGATAGGGGCCCCCAGATTTGAATTTGGGCATGTGGTTCCGCATCCTCTAGGCAGATTCGAAGAAACCCTGATTCTGCTGTTGTTGTTGCAGTCTTCGTGCAAGTGAAGTATTACGTAATTGTCATCCATTTTTTTCCTCTAGTCGAACCTCGCCGTGGCCGTTGCACGTCCGTTTCGCGCGTGTGGCCGGCGCCAGCTCTCGTCGAGGCGATGGTATCTTCCTGTCCAATGTCCTCGATTCTGCCAAGCGAGAAGCCATCCGTCGAATGCACCAGTCACGAAGTAGGCCATTAGTATTAAATCACATTGTTACTGAATTATTCTCAGTAGGTAGTATATACACTGCTGTTCCTCTGCGTCTTGTAGATACCCGAATTGGTGAGGAGGACCCCGCCTACGAATCAGTTGCCGATCACATGGGTGTCACGTGGCTTGTGGTGGAGATGCTTCGAAAACCTCGCCTTCACCCAGTTCATCTCAGTCTCGACCTGGATGGCCCTTGTCCGTCGTACCCGTCGGACCCCTGCAATCCCATCGACCGTAGCAGTCGCCACTCTATCCCCATGCAGCGCGATCTGAGTGGCCTTACGTTTCAGTACTGTCACGCCCGGCTCTGTAGGTGCGGCTTTGTTGTTGTTGTCGTCGGTAGCCTGACGTTGTGGGTCACCCGATTGGGCAACTCATTGGTCTGTTCTCTCTGTGTGTGTCTCTCTCGTGTCCTTTGCAGCCTCGAACAAAGAGCGATCGATGCGGGTCTCTTGCCAGCAGCGGAGAGGGGTGAGGAGGGGGAGAACGAGGCCAACTGTCGTCTGATGCAGTCGTTCTACGAAATCCCCAACAGCCGAACGACCAAAGAAGTGGAGGAGGAGGTTTGTTCCCACCTCGCGATGTAGGTTTCGGTCGTCGTTTTGTTTTTTGTCTTATTTTGAGTCGCAAAAGAACGACTTGGAGGCTACACCGCATCACCAGCCAGAATTCCACGCGGTGTAGTCCCTGGCTAGTTGGTTGAGTGTTGGACGACAGCGACGGTGGACTCTTCCACCGCCTCGTCAGCTGAATGCATTACAACACCAACAGTGTCAACTACTTTATATGTATAAGTAGGCTAGCTTTGTATAAATCGACAATACGGATCCGATTGAAGCATGTTCCTTTGGTTTATAGGCTTCCTGAAGTATTGACCCACGCCTACGTGAAGTACGAAGCCAATGGGATAATTCGATATTGTTCTAGACTTACGTGAGTCATTCTTTGATTGGGCATTGTCTGTAGGTCGAATGAAAAGAGCGTTTTTCATCAGAAACCGATTATTGCAACAAATCGTGCGTTACGTACTTCGCATTCATCTGAGTTGATCAGTTTCACCTTAAGTATAGCCCAGATCTATTTTTACAGGCCTAAGAGTATATTTTGGCAGCTAGACTCTTCCACAACGTGCATTAATCTTATTCTTTTTTTGGAAATTCATGTTTTTTGGCTTTATTGTAGTTCTTTGATCAACAGAGCCTGGAGATTTTTGCCAGTTTTAAATGAGGAATCGAAACCTCTAGCCCTTGTAAGTGTAAATTATTATTTTTCCTCTTATTCGGTTGCTATTTAAGTCCACACGGCGAGCGTGTTATATGCTGATCATTCCATGCTACTGAATACCTGTCAGCAGGATTAATTAAATCAGCAAGAGCATACGCCGTATTACGTTTGTATCACGTTATCGTGGGTTTTTATTATTTTAGTCGAGACTGGCGATTTTCAAGATGTCTCGCAATGTCCTGGCAACTTGTTTGACAACCATTGGAGCCAAACCTCTTTCTAAATTGTAATATAACATATGAAATACATGTATATAACTGTACCCAAACTGTCTCAAAATGCAATCTACGAATTTTAGTGAGGGGCTTGTTTTCTTATGAGTTGATATTCTGGCACCTTTTTTCCATAACACGCGTTTGTGAATAGATCTGTGAGCATTTCGTCACCTAAGTGTTCAAAATAGCATTTGGATTGCGCCAAAAAGCTTTACCCAATGAGCCTGAATTTCATTTCAGAAAAACTTTGCAATTCCACCCTCTAACTCAGTATGGTTATTTGACATTAAAGCTTATATCGATTCCTATTGGCTGGATGGTGAACCGATTAATGGCGGTCATTCACGCGTCTACAGATCAGAACGCCAGCGCCGTTGCAACCGAAGTGATGTCGAGAAGTCGCATCGCGTATTTGGTCTATTTCCTCGCCTTTTTCTTCAGTTCATTCGTCGTGGTGCGTGTTTTATCATCTTTAGCTATGACTAGGATATGAGTGACGAATCTCTTAAATCAGCATTTAAAAACTTTTTGGGTGTTTCGAGGTAAACTGTATTTGAATTGATTATTGCTAAGGCAATGCGCTAGTTCAATACTCAGCTCTTCGCAAGTTTTGTATCAACAGAATTTCGTGATAAATTACGCCCAGTTTCGATTTACACTAAAGTCAACAAAATCAAAAACACAATTTGGCCGCTTTTTCCTACTAGAGCATGAACTAGCTTCCTGGGGGTTTGCCATGAAGTGACTGCCATAGTGTCGCCTGTTGTAACCGTTACACCCTCTGGTTCAACGGGATTTTGGTAGCTCTTTTTTTATTGGCTAAGCATTTTTTTGTAGCCGAAACAAGTGAGACTGGCGTTGCGTAGGTCACGCACGGAGGAGATCGAATAAATAAAGAAACATTTTACAAAAAATCTGTAATAAAGGATGTTGGTTACAATTAAACTGTCATATAAAGTGCATACCATACAGTTGGTCGATAATCTCTCAGCTTATCTAATACAAATCACGTGATTCTGTTTACCAGGGATTCACATTGTGTTTATTATACAATTGAAAGGTAAAATCCAAGGTTGTACTTTAATTTGTCACAAGCACACTCTTTTCTGCGTGTTTTATCCCAATTCTCCTTATATGGGATTTAATCATAATAAACATATACGGTCCTTTAAAATTGTTACCTTCCGTAAGTTTCAAGGTGATGGTATGGCAATTCGAAGACTTCGTGGCCCAATAATCAGAATCGCACGATGGCTAAAGACGAAGGTCGGGAATGAATGATATTGTTTATTATTCAAACAATAGTGAGGGCCCGACCTGGGCCGACAAGGCGCGATGCTTAGCGCCCGCTGTAGGCGGGTCCTGTCTAGACACACGTGGGCCATGTCGTGGTCAAAAGTGGGGGCCGGCCAAGGGTCGTCCATGTTGTCTTAATTTATCCACGTCAAGGTCACAGCATGCGGTGTCGTGTGCGTTAGCCAATTGGGTGCCAGTATAATGGATGTCATGCGTGGGACATAAATGAACACAATTTAAGATCACTACAATGGCATTATACCATAATCTTAGATTCACAATATTCTTGGCGCGTTTAATCGGGATATTGTCATTTTGCTGAAACATTCGCCATATTTAATAATAATAATTAATAATAATAATTGTGTGGCTTTATTGAGGTCACGAGGACCAAAACTTTCAGCATTAAAAAAGGCAGGATAACAAATATTCGATGCGAAAATTGTCTTGTAGTTCCTGTTTAACCTGGTCTGGTGAGACTAAAAATCGGGACAAATAGGGAATGGCCGAATTGCGATATGCCGCCGTTCTTGTTGAAATTGAACGGTATGGACGGCGCATTGGTCGAAGAGATTTACATTCCGATAAACTGGAATAGAGGGGATGGGAGGGGTCATTTAAAATTCGGGCAGCGATTAATGAGCAGTTATTTAAGTGGCGTTCAACGATGATTTCTTTGATAGAGAGAATAGGCAGACCGCTATAAAACGAGATTATTTTAAAAAGTCGATGAAGGGTTACAAAGTCAGGATGGGACAGTCTCCTTTTCGCGCGTTAAGCGATCACCAAGTAAATCTACAATAAAAAGCAAACGGATCTTAAGCAACCGAACGTTTAACTTATTCGATAATTGTCATCGCTTTGTTTAAGTTCCGAGGACAAAGCGATGACAATAAAAAGTAACAATTGTGACAAATAAGGAATGACAGAATTGCGAAATGCCGCCGTTCTTGTTTACATTGAACAGCAAAGCCTTCTGTAAAAAGTAGCGATTGCTTGTCGTTTATTTACTCGTTACATGGCGCGATCGACGTGGAAGTGGCACATGAGATCACTATGAAAAAAAACAGGCTCCGTTGGGCATTGTTGATCAAACTGTTCATCCGAAATTCCATTCTAATACATTCTATCGCGTTTAAATGAAGCCAAATGATATAATTGGAGACGCTGGATATTTTTCTTACTGCAATTTGAGACCGTAGACATTTTGATTTTAAAACAACACCACCGCCGAATTACCGGATTAGTGCATTAGTAAGTCCGCGACCCTAAGCTGGTAAATCTGTGGTATTTAATTGTTCGCACCGTTCCAAATCCAGTATTTTTGTTGTTGTTGTTGTTGTTGTTCAAGATGCGCAATGGAACCTGTGCCTTTGCGTTGCGGATTCTTTTGTTCGTGGCCAACAGTTTAGCGATGGTGCGTTTTCTTGGTTTCGCCTTAATTTTTTCATAATTATCTCAACCTCCATTATTTACACGACATGGTCCACTTGGGGTCTGGCTAAACTGCCGACTGCAAGCAGGGTTTGTCAGACACGTTTGCACGACAACTTCAGGCAAGTGTTTGTTCAGAGAAGTCGTCTTCCTCGTTTGGCGGGGGATGACGATCGGCTCAATGAATATGGAGTCGAGTTCTGGAAGTTTCTTTCGAATTCGCCAGCCGGTTTTTTTCGAGCCACGACTCTAGACGTCGTACACCAGTCCGCCGAGTCATCTTTCCCAGCCACTAACCGCCTCGGGTGCAGCGAGATGATTGTCCAGCGGATACCCCGAGTCATTTCTTAACAGAATTCTACCCCGAATTCCAGAGGCTGTCAGCGTTGTTGATCGTCTTTTTTTATGTCACAAATCCGCTGACTCCACCAACCACGTAGACATCGTTAAAACTGCGCCAATTTGTATTGTCTACTCATTTTGTGGAACATGTAACGCCTCCTCCATTTTAGCGACGAATGAAAATCGGTTTATAAATTGTTACGGTGCCGAACCATAACTAAATCGGTCGAAACTGAAACAGGAAGAGATACTTGTAGTAGTAGCAGTAGTATCGTTCGCTCGGGAAATCTAATTGGAGGATAATTCGGATTCGAATTTTAAGAAAATCTCTGCAGATTTGTCATGAGAACAGCATGGCGAACTATGTTCAACGTTGCGATTGGTTCAGACGTTGTACTCGGTTGTGAATAACTCTGTTGGGTTGGGCTTGTTGGATGACCTCGTTTGACCCCTGTACTTTGCATCAAGGTCGCGGGACTGTTATGCGGCGGATTCGGTGTCTACTTTTTGATACGCGCCTACGCACTCGGTTTCGCCAACGTCCAGCTGGCCATTCCCGGTTTCTTCATCGCCATTGGCTTCCTCGCCGTCTTCCTCGGCCTAATGGGATGTCTCGGAGTCAGCTTGAACAGCATCTGCATCCTACGCACGGTAAGAAGCTCAAATCTGGTGCCAACTAGCTCAAATCTATCGACTAGTGACTTGTGACCTCGCAATCCATCAGTAAACGACTGGGGTTCTGGTGCCAACCAAATCTAGAAGTTTCGTTTTCTTTTACAGGAAGTTTACCATCTCCTTTATAAAAGCAAACAATCAACCAAATTAACCGATCAACATTTGTGGAAGCGATCAACCGGTTTAAAGAATGCACATTAAGAGTTATATTCCCACTTTAGTTAATGCATAAAGTTCGTCAGACGCTGTCACTAGTGCACAAGGTTGCGATTACTTGCATAAGACTTACTTTTAGCACGTGTCTGAGGAATTGGGATGAACGAGCCGGAGTATTCTCAGCTGGAACGTCTGGTCTATTCTCTCTATTATTTAGTTTTCCGGGGCTCAACTTATAGGTATTTTCTTCACTTGACTGGTACGATCGTTGAAGCTCAAACAGACCCACACACTGTCGGGTTAATACAATGAAGCGTCATGCATTATCAACGCATTTCTAAGAACCTTTAAAACATTGCTTTTTAGTTCGCCTGCTTGGTGCTTATTCTGGTCATCGTCGAAGTGGTCATCAGCGCACTTATGATAATCTACAGAGACCGGGTAAGTGTTGGGTTCTGTTCCATCGACTAAGATCATCGACATTCCTGTAGATCAGCGAGATGGCCGCGGACTACTTCGCCGCGTGCATTGCGAAAATCGAAAAGACGGGCGATCGTCGGATCACCCAACAAGTTATGCACCTTCAGCAATCGGTAAGTTGACCTGGGAATTCGTAACCTGGCATTTGCTCCAGCTTCAATGCTGTGGCGCCAAGGGTCCAGGTGACTGGAACGATCCCAGCAGATATTGCTGCAGACGAGGAAACTTCTGTCCGTTGATGCAAAACCAATATCGCAGGGTGAGTCATGGTGAATTCGAGGCCCCTAACGAGGACTTATTTAGGGCTGCATTCAGGGCATTTTGAAGGAAGCACGGGAAAACATAGCGGCCGTGGCCATCGTGGTGATTGTGCTGGCCTTTGTCGAGGTGGGGGCAGTTGTGGCTGCCTGCTACGTTTAATCGCCCCGCCAATCGTTCGCTCTCCGCTGGAGATGATTCATCGAATTCGTTTTCATTGCACCAGTTATTGTGATTGCACCATTTGTCCGAATAAAGCTCTTCTGTCATCGTTGTTATATTGTACGTGTTTTAATTATCGTCATGGGGCTTGTTGATTCGATCAAATACCAGTCCTCGGTATAGCAAAATTAATCAAATGACCGCTAGGCAACCTAGATTTTAAAATCTAATGAGTGGCAATCAAAATTTTTAAAAACCTTGAAACAGACGCCGCGACATTATTTCCGCACGGATTTGATTTATTCAAACTTGTTTTGACCCCTACACTATCATACCAAAAGGATTTCTTTGAGTTCAGCGAACGTAAAGGCAAATATACAATAATAAATGTTTGGCAAGGCTGGGGTAATGTCATTTCATTTTGGCAATGCACTCCGGTAGGCTGAACGCGACTATATTTAGGGCGTTTCAAGGATTAAAATGCACGTAATAAATATATTCGTTATTAGTTAGTCCGTAACCTTGGGCTGGTAATGATAATACTAATTATAGGCGCTTTATCGAGGTCACGAAGATCAAAACTTTCAGCATAAAACAAGGCAGTATAACAAGTAATAGATGTGAAAAATGTCTTCTAGTTCCTGCTTCACCTGCTCGGGTGAAACTAAAAATCGGGACAAATAAGGAATGACCGAATTGCGATATGCCGCCGTTCCTGTGGGTATTGAACGGTATAGGCTACGCATTGGTCGAAAAATTTCCAATGAGATAAATTTGAAACAAGGGGTCACTTATAATGGGATCAGCGTTGAGTGAACAACTATTGGAGTGGCGTTGAACGACTATTTCTTGAATGGAAAGCATAGGCAGGCAACTAGAAAATGAGATTATTGTAAAAAGCCTTCTGAGGGTATGCCGTTATTATCGACTTGAAGATTCTAGGTTGCTTGGCCAGTTATGTACCAGTTATGTGTTTGCTAAGTTGGTCAGATTAGAGTGCTGAGAAGGGAATTTGAATCCACATGACGGTGTTTGTGAGGGTTGAATCCGTCTGGTAGGGTATGTGCCCGACGTTTGAATTCTTAATAAACACCCCACCATGTCAATGCTTTAGCGATTGTTTTATCGCGTTGGTTTGAAACAACTAATAATGCCAATTTACGTTAAGAAACTGGCGAAAGAACGTTTATAAACATAATTTGGCTTCGACCTTGTCATCATTTTACTCACGTAATGGATTTTCGTTTCAGGACAACTTGTAGGGATTCATCCCCTGTTAAAATAAATGATTAGTATATTACAATCCCGACCGTCGCCTATTCCCATCGAGAAATTCTGATTTTCGAAACACTAAATTACGACGCGCTTACCAATCCAATCAAATTTATATGTTCAACGAAATAATTCCTCCGAAGGTGGCAATGAAACATTAACCTTGATTAAAATATTTCAATAGAATGTTTAGTCAGAGACACTTGCACACATTGAAAATTTAATACCAATTATGAATGTTAATCCGTGGCCAATACTAATATTAATACTTATTTGAACGGTAAGGATGATATTTATTTTTGGAAATATGTGAGCCCATGTTTCATCACTGTTTTTGTGGCATTATTCCATTGTATATATGTGGCCTCGACGGAAAAACCAAGGCCACCAGCTGCGGGGACAGCATCCCCACCCTCGATGCAAGAGCGAAGACTCAACGCACCGCTCCCTATCCAGACAGCCTCACAGAACGAATCCAGCACGCCCGGAGTCGATTCGAATACGGCATCTCATTGTGTTTTTACCCGATAAGCCTTGTACCTTTTACACTGGGGACAGCATCGGGAATAGCCCCGTTCGCTTCCTGTTCTGACCAGGGAGAACGTAAAAACCGAATTACCCCGAATGATGCCAAATGAAGTAGACAAGGGTTCGACGCCCTACAGAAACGTTCCTCGACCCAAGACTCTTGAATGAATGGCTCAATTTACAGGTCGTTGGACTGCCGCTGGACGGGACCTCAAGACTCTACACGATTCAATGGCCTGTCATACATTGCGCCGGGAACAAGCCCTTTAGAAATAATAACTGACGAATTCCAACAACATGTCGACGATATGTTGGAGGCAAAAGTGATAAAACCCAGTACCAGCCCGTGTTCCAGTCAGGTCTTCATCAAACGGAAGTAGGATGGGACGTAGCGATTATACGTCGATTATCGTCAGTTAAATCGGCAAATTTCGAAAATCTGCAACGTCTTTGCTAAACTAGGCGCAAAGATCTAGACTGGGAATGAAAATCGTTTAGTATTCGAATAATAGTTAGGGCCTGACCCGTGGCCTGTCTCGGTTAGTCCTCTCTGCCACACTAACTGAGAATCGTGGTAATGTGGGCCGGCCTCTGTCTATAAATATTGTCTTAATTTTATAATCGTTAGTAGTTGGTGTAGAAGTAAAATGGATGAATGGGCTTCGGTCGTTAGCCAGATTGTGTGTTTTGTTAGAAGGAGAACAGATAAAACGTTTTCACCGCGGCTAAGAAAACACTGGATCATTTATCACCGTTCCACTGACAAGCGCCGAAGGTATGTCTTATCATAACTTGTTATAGGGAATTACAAGGCAAGCAACCGCTACCTTTTACAGTGTCACGAATGAAAAGAAGAACGACGGGATATCGTTAATCAGCCAGTCCGTATTTATCCCCGTTTATAGTTTCACCTGAACAAGTGAAATAGGAACTAAAAGACTGTTTTCGTATGATGCATTGTTGATTATATTATCGTTTTAGGTTTTTACCGAAATCAAGCGTATACGATTATTATTAGCTACTTTTAATAATATTTAAATTTATGTAAACAATGATGATATCTTATTGCAACGTTATTATTAATCAGAAATCAGCTATTTGAAATTCAAGGATGTTACACTTATATAGTTCCATTCACCAGTTATCTGTGCACCTTAACAAGCTTAACCTTTAAAATAGGCCAACGGGTTTCCGCTTACTATAAAATTAGTGTTCGGCAAATACGATGGACGCTGGGATGCATGTTACAGTGGTAAAGTCCTTTAAAGTATCGTGTTCAGTGTTTGTTAGGACCCTAATACAACAGAAGATACGGAATTCAATGCTATTCTGCGCCAGAAGGGCATACTCCCACCTCTCCCCAAACCAGAAGAAGAATCTCCTGGACCATCTCCTGAGACAATACGTAATTCGAATTTATCCGCAACTGTTGTTTTTGTTAGCCAAGTTATAAGTATCGTTTTTTTTAGGGAGAAATGCAGCAGAAAATATGTCCTACAACAAGCTGACAGAAAAAATAGAAAGACTTGAAGACGAAGGACAAGACGAACAAGATGATGACGTCAAATTTCTGGAAATGTACCGCCAGAAGCGATTAGATGAAATGCGCGAAGCCCAAATGAAGGCTCGCTTCGGTAGCTATGGCGAGGTAACAAAATCGGACTGGACAGTAGCCATTACAAATGCAGGACCTGGAATTTATGTCGTCGTTCACTTAACAGAAAAAGGGTACGAATTTATTACACCCTGTTCTCCTGCAGCATTTCCACTGATGTTTTTTCTACTAATATAGGAATGAAAAGTGCGCTCTCATTGATCAGCACATGCGTAGTCTCGCTGTTCGTTATCCTGCGGTTAAATTTCTTCGTGGTGAGGTTTCACTATGTGTGCCCGATTTTCCACAGAGCAATCTACCTACAGTTATCGTATATTTGGAAGGAGATGTCAAGATGCAATATGTTGGAAGCAAGGCCTTAGGCGGACACCCATGCGGCCTTAAAGGCAAGCATTTCCCCTCAGCATATAAAATGTCCTTTGTTGTGAACTGTATAACTCTTTTCGTTTTCTTTAGATATCGAGGAGCGTTTAGCCAAAGTCGGTGCGATCCAGTCTGCTGTAGATGTGGAGGAGAAGGAAAAGGGCCCTAAAATGGCTATGAATTGCATTCGCAATGGCGGTGCCGGTCACCGACGAACTGCAAGCGACTCGGACAGCGATTGACTACTTCAGTAACCCGTCGTTTTAGCCAAATTACCTCTGAAATCGTGTCTTCCTTATCTATACTATCTTGTGTCTACTCTAATAAACTGCACGGTCCGCAAATGGACAACTACAACGATTACAAGTAATTTAATATATGTTCGCATCATATAATACATGTAAATGGGGGTTTGAGAACTCTGCGCTCCAAAATTCGTACTATTGTACGGCGTGCAATGCGTTCAAGGAAGGATAACCAGAAGAAGAATCGAAGGAAGACGGAGTCGCTGCCTTTTGTACACACGGGATAATTTATGACTAAGAGGGCGCGATGGTGTGTACTTCAGACATGTCCATTGGCTGTGAGGATTGCCATGGAGGTTGGAGGTGCTGTTGCCGTCGTCGTCGTTGATTGGGCGGGGGAGCTGGAACAGGAAGGCGTTGTCGGTGCGACTACGCGAAGGCTCCGTGGGGAAATGGACACCTCGGGGTCGTCGTCCAACTCCCGTAGAAGGCCTAGGTTGTCACATGAGGCTGCAAAGAAATCGATGTCAGGTTAACACCCCATCGTTGTCCCTCTGAATAAGCGGTGTTGGAAACATTATCGGGAATCAAGAGTCTGGGCTGTGATTACTGCATCTAAGTTAGACCTCGTGGCTGCCTGAGTCTACTCGACAAACGATTGGGATTTCCGAGCTACAACCAACACGTAAACTTTCAAGAAACTTCCGTAGCCACAGCTGATAGTTGAGCGCCAGGCGAGGAAATAATCACACTAATTTCGTGGCCTCTTTCGAGCAGCTTGACTAGGGGATACCCAAGAGAGTTGAGGACTTACGGGCAACGATATTCAGACAGGAGGAGGAGGAGGGTGAAGTGCTTTTGGAGGGTTGGCCGGAGGCGTTTGGCGTTTGACTTTCAGCGGATGTCAGGTTCATCTGGACGGCAGCTGGCAGTTGCTCCTGCATCAGACAGTCCATGAAATCGCTAGACAGAAAGAGGGTTGTGATGTACCCCGTAGAATGACTGCGCCATTCCATGTTCTCAGTAACCGCTGCGATTTCGTATTCAGTCGCTGGAGAACTGGACCAGTTTTGGAGATTCGCTTCGATTTCAATAAAGGCGGTATATTTTCCAAAAAAGGGTGTCTCTATGAAGTCCTGTGAAGCACGTGATGGCGTGGGGCACAAAAGGCGTAACATACCAGTAGGGTTTCGAGGGCAAACACCCCCCCCCCACCGATGTCCAATCGAAAAGTACTCACGTGATGCCCGGGTGTAAGGGCTTCTTCTGCTCCTTCCGATAAATTCGAACAAACTCGTCGTGTCGGGCAGTCTTCTTCCAGAAGTAGTAGAAGTGGACCAGGTCGGATACCGTCTTGTGGCGTAGCTGCAAGTGTAAGAGAATGGTCTGTACAATTGGATGTCTCGTTTGACCCCAAGACAGGCAGCTTGTGTGGTGACAAATGAAGGTCACTGAGCAACTAATCCGCTAAGCCGATTATGTACCGCCGACGTAGAAAGCCGTAGAGACGTTCATGTCTCGGAACTACGAAAATCTTGTTGGTAAACATCGGAAAGCATCAGCGAAAACACGGAAGAGTACTCAGAGGTGCAAGATAACGCAGGCTCGTGAAAACAGCTTGAAAGGAATCGGGTGACAGACGCCAAGTCACGGCATTACTGGTACTCCCAATAAGTTGTGCTGGTTAATGAGACGTTTCTTCTTTTTTAAATGAAAAAATAGCAAACCTTATTTTGTTGTATCTGGAAGAAGTTCTTGTTAAAGATTACGAATCCCTTTTCGAAGGCGGTGCAGTCGGCTTCACTCCAGGTCTCCACGTGACGACGGATTTCTAGGGGAAAAAACGAAAAAGCGCAATATTTAACCTTCCACTGAAACCAAGGCGATACGCCTAACGTATTGCGAGTGACTCTGGAGTGCTATTTCCTTTTTATATTGCATAGTTGTGGTTACCTTTATACATACTGTCATACTGATGATTATATTCGCCTAAATTATTGCTGTATCTCTGTAAACGAGAGAAGCCTCGTTTCAAATTTGGTTTTGCTGCTAGAGAGCAATTCTTATTAGCTGTCGGCATTGGTAAGGGGGTGGCATATTAACTACTCAAAGATGAGTCGGCTCTTAGCAGGGAGGCTTTTGGCGTGCACGCCAAAATTAATCCGCTGCTTAAATTGTGGTAGCCACGCTGAGGAAGAGGCTGTAGGTATCTTTGGTGAAAAGCCTCAGTGTTGCTATTTCGTGGTCCTTTGCGCCAAATTGACATGTCCTGAACCCGAGGTCGAGTAGTGGAAGAGTAGTAGCTACTAAACTCGTCCATAAGTAGTGTTTCGAGGGCGCGAGCTCGTACACACACAGACAATGAAGAGGGCCTACCCGCCGGCTGAATGGGTTTCAAGTGGAGACGCTCCAGTGCCTCGTCCGCGTCAAAGTCAGATCGGAGCAGGAGAAACAAAGCCTAAAGATGGCAAAACGCGCCATTACAATACAGAAATTGCCCGCGGAAGACGCGACGGTGACAAACTACTACTACAACTGCTGCTGCTGCTGCAAAAACTACCTCCTCGTCGTCGGGAGTGCGGGTGAGAGGGGCGGTGAGAACGAGGGTCCTGGAGTAGCTCTGTTCGAAGCACTCCACTTGGCGTTCCAGGAGACGGTCGGACGGTTGCCACAGGAGACGCGCCTCACAGCCCAGATGGGAGTCCTGTCTTTCGCAGGCAGGATTCGGACAGGAAGGCACCTCCGCCTGGTACTCGTCGCCGACATGCATCTCCTGATGAGATGATTGGGTGCAAAGGCAAAAACAACAACAATGGATGAGTCCAGCCAATCTCTTCCTGGTACAACCGATCGAAATAGCGACGACCCGTGTTTCAGCTAGACATTTCAGGTCGAATGAAAGATAGCGGAATGCGCGAATAGACGATTGCTGCAACCCCTTTCGCTGGCTCCTTCGAAGTGGTCACAAACGCCACCAGATGGAAAAATAGGCCCTGATTTTCTGCGGATTAATGGGAATCTACTGAAGCGCATCAGATTAAAACTCACACCACGCCAATCGCCTTCGCCCTCGACATTTGGAAGGTAGTCTTCGTCGTCCTCGGAGTTGTAGGCCGGTGGAGTGTCGCCACCTAGGATTTTTGACAAAAAGCCCAAAGTCTTATACTTGTGCACGGATATATGCTACTGATTGATCGAAGAGTGTTGCTAACCTGCTAACGCCTGACACCAGAGGGAGACTGCGTGGTTTTTCCCATCGTCGTCATCGTCTTCCTCGTCATCACCATCATCTTCGTCACCATCAGACCCCGCCGCGTGAGCATAAACGTCGACGTCGTCGTTGTTTTTATCCACGGCTAGAGGTGCTCGAGATGAAAGTGGCACAGAGACTGCTACTTCGTCCTCCGCGGCATCACCATTGCTGGAGGCTAAATCAGTGAGATCAATCTGGATATTTTCAGCACCATTCCCGGGGACCACTGCCTCCAGTGGCGAAGGAGACTCGAGGCGAGTAATCTTTTCCGAGGAATGGTTTGGAATCTAGAGAAAATGAGTGAGAAATTGCGCCGTGTGGGGGTGTATGTTGCAAATAGTAGATAGGAAAGACCTACATAACCTTGGTGATCGTAATTCGGTGAAGACGAACCCGCAGTGGCGAAAGCATGAGTGGCATTGATAGCGGCATGGCGACGTTTGCGGGTTGAGCGACCACCGGTAGTTGCGATTGACGAAGAGGGCACCGGTGTATCGTCTGGCTGCTGCTGCTGCAGATGTTCTCTTGTGGCGGCGCTAGGGCTGATTTCTGATGCCGGTAATCCGTAAGCCGCCAGAAGCTCATTCAGCGACATTTCACTCTCCTGGAATAATTAATTAATTGTCTCGGACAATCAAGGTCTACATTGACCGTAAAGCGATACTGTAGGAAAATAGCTGCATAATGGAGGGGGAGTGGGCACGCGGGAACATTCTCACCATGTTTTGAAAAGAATCAAACTGAGCGAAAAGGTTATAACAACTTGGCGAAGGGATTAAAGATTCACAAAAAATTCATGACCATTTCTCTCACCCGCATGAGTTTGTTGACCTCTTCATCGTCTGCTACGTCTTCGTCAGCAGCGATGCTATCGTCGTCTTGAACCTCTGTTGGTGGCTCAAATTCAGAGTCACCAGTGTCCGTATCATCATCGCCAAGATCCACGATTGGCACATTATCGTCTTTAGGTCCAGAAGCGTCAAACGTATTCTCTCCACCATTAGTTTGTGTCTGATCTGACATCTAGTAATAGAGGGATAAAACAAGAAAAAACCAATTATATAGGAAGAAAATCTTATAAAACATTATAGAATCCTGTTATTTGTCATAAAAACAGCGAATTCGTGGAATATTGCAAATTATTAAGGAATGTTGAGTTGTATAACTTTAATTGGAAGCTGATAGATAAAAACATGATTATCAAAGAATGTCAGTTTAAATTGGTAGAATAGAATCGAATATAAACCGATCATCAAAACCAACCGTTTTCAAAAGGTCGACTACTAATATTACGAACTATAAACAAATCAATAATAATAATTGTAGTGGCTTTATTGAGGTCACGAGGACCAAAACTTTAAGAATAAAAAAAGACATTATAAAATTTCTAGAAATGAAAATTGTCATTTAGTTCCTTCGAAACCCGCTTCGGTGAAACTAAAAACTGGATAAACAAGTTAAGTACACTTCTCGTCTGTAGAGCTTGAGCTAGACAAAAGAGGGTCTTTAGAACGAGTATTATGAGTCTTGTTTCCCGGATTCGACATGTAGCAAACAAAGGAAGACAGAAAAAGCAGATGTTCCGAATATATGGAATCGTAACTAGATACTTATCGAGTGAATAACAAGGAGGGTATAGTTAATCGACAGTTTTGGGATCCGCGGTATCACTGTGTTCGCGTGGCGTGGAGATAGGAGAGTGATTTGCAGGAAGAGATTCTTAGCGAAAATCTGCAACACTGACACTATGTAATGGAGCCGGGCGTGGGTTATGGGCGGAAGTTAATGGGAAAGCCCGCGTCCCTCCAGAAATGTAAAATATCACAGTAAAACAGGGTGTGTTACGTAAAATATGGACGAATGGCGATATGCCGCCGTTCCTGTGGGTATTGAACAGTATAGGCTACGCATTGGTCGAAACAGTTTTACTTAGATAAATTTGAAAAGAGGGGCACTTAAAATAGGAGCAGCGATTTGTGAACGACTATTGAAGTGGCGTTGAACGACGATTTCTTTAATGGAGAGAATAGGCAGGCCACTAGAAACCGAGATTATTTTAAACAGGTTTTTTTATGACTCGAGCTTAAACCGAGTCTCTTGAACCGGCAAACTTAGAAACGGAATTTACTCCATGATAACCGACTGTTTAAAATAACGCCGAGGGATTTCGATTTTGAGGCAAAATTGTTAAGTAAAGATATTTCAGGAGTGCCAAGATCGGCTCTTAGTGAAAAATTAATTGAGATGCATTTGATAGAAGACCTTTCTCCTAAGTCCACTCGACTAACTCAGTGACTGCCTGCCCAAGCTGTTTTTATTGATGATCCCAAATGCCTTTAGTATGTTTATATTAAAACAGACAAATATAAAGATTTAATACTTTTCTTTACAATGTGCGCGGTTACTCATTAAATCCCGTAGCCAACTCACGCCAGGTTCCAACGCATTGTGTCACTTAGACACGTCCGTGTTACCTACTCACCTATATCCGCTCAACGCGAAACTAGTTACGCTATGAATATCCTTTCTGACTATTAAATGGCCGCTTTTTGTATTAATCCTCGAATATAACATTGTTATAACATCATATCTTTAATCCAGCATCCTATTTTATCGTTCGTTGGCCTAACGCATGCATATTTAGAGACGCCGTTCCTATAATACGCGTTCAAACGACCCCCATTCGTCTAGTAGCTACTTGTAGTTGACAGTAGCATTAGCAGGGGAGAATTCTTATTCAAATACATTTTAACTACTAACTTTACGTGAACTACTCTCAGTTTATACGAAGAACTGATCATTAAAACCGATTATTTACAACTGAAACAAATATTTATTCTCAATCGCCAACCACTACCAGTAGCACTGAATCTATTTAAAGCCGAGTATCCCGATGGTTTTGCATGTAAGCGTTCTCGCTCCGCCGTTTGCATTGCTGAGTTCGACCCCCAGGCCAGGTCAAGGGTGTAAAGGCGTGCACATATCTGAGGCTGGATAGCGCAAGCCAGCTGCATCTTCCGGAATTTTATAGACTTGATGTCCCCAAGTTGCAAACGTTGGATTGTGCAGCGCCATCTTCCTCCTCATCGGAACCTTTCAGGCAAGTGACGCTGTCGCGCGATGTTGCAAGCAGAATCGCGTTGACAGAGTCCCTGCAGGCTTCAACCAGCATTGGCAACGACCAAGGTATCTCACAACCTACGATTAAAGGAAATTCGTCTAATTAGCTAATTCTTAGAACACTAGATGTTGGAGTAAACGCGGGTTTATCCGATCTCTGGAATTACGTTTTTCGACTTGCGATTTTTATTTCAGAGAAGCAATTAAAAACCGTCATTGTTTGACGACTGCCACGTGAAAAAGTGCCACGCGGCAGAGAGAATGGTTACATCGGAGATAGAGTGGTCGTTTCGAGGTGCTCAAAAAAATATCCCACGAAAAGGCGCACGCACGTTGATCAGTTTGACGGCATCTCACTGCCTAAGACGAGCCGCCTGTCACACACACATTTCCTCGGCTAATTTTATTAATTACGAAAAACAAATGAGCATATCTCGGTTTTAGTGTTATCGGGAAGACAGTGGTCAAGTGTAAATGAAATCAATCTCGTTTGGTTCGATGCAATAAGTTGGTGATTCCAATTAAAGATGCATTGACGGAAGCTTTTGCTGTGAGAGATGTTTAAGTCGTGTTTTATTCCACCGAACCTGTATAGTTTATTCCCATGGCTAACGCAAATTCGAGGGCACAATTAAATCGGCCTTTTACTCATTGCCAAATAACTGTGGTATACTACATTGTTTTTTGCTTCTACTAAATACACGGATTTTGTCACACCGTCGAAAGGCGTTGTTTTAATCTGCCGGATCTCCCCGAGCCCCTGTCAACCTCTCTCTCTCTATTTCAGGGCAAATATCTTTGACCAATACCGTTTAATCATCACTAGAATGAACTGATATCGAAATTGGGTCACCACATAGTTGTCTCGATAAAAATCGACCATTCTTGGCTTTAAAGGTAGTCATAATCTTTCATTCAACGAAATCGCCCAGTTCGAAGGAGGTTTGGGACTAAAGGAAGTATTTTCTCGGACAAGAAGCAGAAGCCGCATTTAAGCAATGCCTTCCATGACAAATGTAATTTTATTGGACGCCGAGCTTCACACGAAGGCTTCAGGGGTGACGGCAATTTCGTCTGCTTTTATAAAAACAAGGCACCAAGAACCCACGATTGGCATTGGTGGCGGATCTGACCGGATCTGCCTGGCCGATCCATCGATGGTCACAAACTATTCAAAACCCATTCAGCACCATAAGCCCCATAGAGACGTTGCCGCGTCGAAACAGAAAAATTGTAAGCACAGGCTAGCCGGACATTTTGGACATCATTTTTGATTCCCGAAAATCCCCTGGGCAATTGAACCCAACGGTGTTCAAATAATAATACAAAAATTGTTTGACGTTTCAGAGAGCTGTAATTGTACCAGTCGAGTGAAAACATAGAAAACATTGAAAGAGTGGAAAATAAATGGACATAAATGAGGGGAAGAGTACAAAAACGTGGGCCACACTAGATATATAGGGAAATCGCAATTGTCCATATGAAGAGAGGTGTGGCCAATTATAAACAAATATTGGCAATTAAATCAATAATGGGGAGAATCGAAATGGTAAACGGACACGTTATAACTCCTCCTTAACCTTTTCCTTCGCCTTTTCCTCAGAAGTCTCCGGCTTGGGTGGGACCTTGCCTTCCATTTCAACGAACTCCTTGAAACCATCCAGAGTCTTGTCACCTGAGTACTCAAGGACCTGGAGAGGTGGAACAAGAAAAAGAATAATTAATAATCGAAAAACACAACATGTCACCTGAGTACTCGAGGACCTAGGAAGTACAGAACTGTACAATTGACCTATTCCAACCAGCAATTACCTCATCACTATCCTTGGGGAAAAACTTGATGGTTGGGAAGCTGCTGACTTTAATGTCTTCGAGTTCGTTAGCAGTGGCATCCAACTTGGCAATAACAATATCTGGACTGCCCTCGAAGGCTTCGCCAAGTTGGTCCCAGATTGGTGTGAGTTGCTTGCAGTGATCGCACCAGGGAGCGTAGAACTCAACCAGGACAGACTTGGACCTATCACGGGCAACAGACTCGAAGTTCTTTCCAACGAGGACCTTGACTGGTTCCTTGTCCCAGTCATCTGGAATCTTTTCAGACATTAGGTACTGCTTGATCTTGTGTTCAATGACATCAGTGATGAACTGCGTCATTGCCTTCAATGTCAACTCAACGGTTTCGGGCTTGAACTTTACAATAGCCCTGTTTAGTTCAACGACGCGGTAAGTTGGGCACTCCTCCTTAGTGATGCCAATGGAGTCTAGAATTTGTCCTTGACTCTCATCTTCGATGTTGATGACGACAACGTGGACGCGTCCGCGGAACTCCAACGCGACTTCCTTCAGGATATCCATATTGCTTTTGTAAGCCTCATCGCTCTTACCCATGAAGGAAATAACATGTCGCTTAATTTCACTACCAAACACAATTGCCGAGCCCTCATCGGTGTACTCAAATACGAGCGGGACCATTTCAGTCTTTATGAATTGAGAAAGATCCTCAACTGTCATTTTGCCATCGTAAACGAGTGTAGGAACATCGAACTACAAAGAATGAAAACATAATTGAATGTGACGCCAACACATTGAGCATTTGCGGTAAAATAACCGGGAACACACCTTGCGAACGAGAACAACCTTGACACCGCTTTTGTATTCGTAACGTTCGAGGACAACCTTGTCGGTCGGGTGAACAAAGGTAGCCTCAACACTTTCAGCGACCTTCTCGAAGGTCTTCCAATTTTCTGAAGATTTGTCAGAGGTAAGCGCTACGACGACAAAGACGTTCTTCTCGAGCAACTTATCAAAATCCGCGGTGGTTTCAATATCGAGT
Source organism: Proteocephalus fallax (assembly GCA_028672205.1). NCBI lineage: Eukaryota > Metazoa > Platyhelminthes > Cestoda > Proteocephalidea > Proteocephalidae > Proteocephalus > Proteocephalus fallax. Next base: position 83,242 of record JAPUBX010001967.1, on the reverse strand, counting down.
ACAGCTGGTCCAGTCTTTTTTTTCAACCATGCGACGATGTCATCAGCCTTGTAGCCACCTTCAAAATCAATGGGATCGCCTTTTCTGAATAGTTTTAGCGTAGGATAACTAGTCACATTAAATTCGGTGGCCAGCTGGGTTTCCACAGTAGCGTCGACCTTGGCAAGTTTAATTTCGCTCCCTTCAGCATCGAGAGTGTTGGCAGCCTTGATGTACTCGGGCGCTAAAGACTTGCAGTGACCACACCACGGAGCGTCTACACACACAATACGATAAGTATGTAAAAAACTTACAGAACTTCACCAGAATATACTTATTTTCATTTATTGCTTGGTGGAAATTGTCCTCCTTAAGAACCAAAACTTTAGATTCTTCTTCCGCAAAAGCAGTAATAATACAAAATACGGCTACAAATACGGAACTCGTGTTCATCATGCCACCAAAAACGGAATACGAACTAGGCACAAGGTTATCAAATCGTTACTATTTGTCAGTTTAGATTGTAAATGATAGAGACTAACAAAAAATTAAAATGACTAACTTTAAACAAAGCGCAGGTTTATTTGATTAATAGAATAGAAAATATGTGTGAAAATTTAACCGTTTCGCAAATATTTTTAAAATTTCTTATAACTATAGGCATTTAACTTTATAAACTAAACAACAAGAACTATTCCCCGGTTTGACATGTTTTATAGTCTCAGCGAAAACTTTCGCGACGCTAAACTTGCTGAACGAAAAAAAATGTCGCGTATATAACAGGAGTATATAGTTCCGAAAAAACGGCTTACTTTGTCGGGTTTCCATCTAGCAGAGAGGGATATCTAAATCATTCGGCTCCTTTTATAAATCTTGTCGCTGAATTCGGTTGATGTTATTAATTTACCCATAATTAATTCTTGAAAGTGTATCAAGTATAAAAAGCCAAGTTTACTTTCCCTAGTAGTTCTAAAGATAGAATTCCATGATATTCAAAATCCTTAAGCTTCATTTGTCTGAAGGATTGATAATCGATATATACTTATTCTAACGGGCCTACCGAATATAAGAAATCGAGGCGACCACTTCGTAGGTTCGAATCGGTAGGTATCTCTTTTTATAGAATTAAACAAACGTTAATTAATCATTTAACGCCAAGTCACCATCCTTAGAAATGTAGTCGTGTATCGCCGGAATGGCTTAACAGATATACGTGGTAAGGTGGGGATGGAAATGTACTCAGCGTCCCGAACGAGTTGTCGAAGGAATGGCAATACGAGGGGGGTGGTTGGGATACAGACAGGTGGGCTTTTCTTTTGGTTGGTGATATGGAAAAGGATTGTCGTAGTTTCCTTTACACGTCGGGTCAAAACTTGTGGTCGCCACCGGGCACGGAGCACGGAAAGGGGTAACATTTTAACCCACCGGCGTTTCCTCCACGGAAGCTGCTTTAAGACGATCGACGCGTACCATATTCTCCACACCGTTCATTAGGACTGTTAAAACGTTGGCCGTACGTTTCCTGACCTCAAAAGGGCCATAGTAGGGAGGCTGCAGGAGGTGTCGCAGCGGAAAAATATGGTAGCACTTCTCTAGCACCGGATCCAAATGTGAAGGTTGTGTAGGTGGTCGTGGAGCGATTGGGCGCAGATGATTGGCGAAAAATCATTTGAACGTCAAGAAATGGCCACCGGCGTGCTAATTGGAGGGTGAATCGGTGGCGAAAAACTCTCCAGGTAATCTTCACGTTGTCCCTAATACCAGTTAGGCTGGGCTACATCGCAGGTCAGGTTTGATCGTCGATCGGATGCTTATTAGGGCCATTACAAGATTTTCCACCCAATATTTTCTGTCATCTCTACTTTTGGGGGCTGCTTTAAGCTGCCGGTGAAACCTCTCGACCATTCCATTGGTTGCTGGGTGGTAAGCTGTCGTGCGAAATCGCAGACAACCAAGAAATGCGAGCATCTTGCGGAACGCGACAGACTCGAATTGTTGTCCGCAATCAGTAGTAATATAGCTCAGAGCTTCAAACACGGCAACCCAATTGTCTAGGATCGCGTTGATTACGGTCTCGGAAGTAGCGTCCGGTATTGGCACCGCTAATGGCCATCTTGTGAAACGGTCTACACATGTCAACAAGAAACGGCACCCCTTTGAGTCAGGTAAGGGTCCTACAAGATCTAGGTGTACGTTGCTGAAGCGAGCATCAAGAAGGTCGAACGAACTAACTAACTTACTGAAGCTTGGTTATGACGGATCACTTTGGAGCGTTGACATCCGATGCATGCTTTGGCCCATGTTCTCACGTCCTAAGAGAGACCTTGCCATGTGAAGCGACAAGCAATCAATTTAACTGATTCCTTTGTACCAGGGTGAGCGAGGGAGTGGATTGCATCGAAGACACAACGTCGAAAAGATTGAGGAACAACAGGTCGGTGATGCCCGCGGAAGACGCGACGGTGACAAACTACTACTAATACTACTACTACAACTGCTGCTGCTGCTGCTGCAGAAACTATCTCCTCGTCGTCGGGAGTGCGGGTGAGAGGGGCGGTGAGAACGAGGGTCCTGGAGTAGCTCTGCTCAAAGCACTCCACTTGGCGTTCCAAGAGACGGTCGGACGGTTGCGAGAGGAGACGCGCCTCACCGCCCAGTTGGGAGTCCTGTCTTTCGCAGGCAGGATTCGGGCAGGGAGGCACCTCCGTCTGGTACTCGTCGCCGACATGCATCTCCTGATGAGATGATTGGTACAAAGGCAAAAACAACAACAATGGATGAATCCAGCCAATCTCAACCGATCGAAATAGTGACAACCCGTGTTCTAACGAGACATTTTTCTCAAGATGTTTCAGGTCGAATGAAAGATAGCGGAATGCCCGAATAGACGATTGCTGCCACCCCTTTCGCTGGCTCCTTAGAAGTGGTCACAAACGCCACCAGATGGAAATATTGGCCATGATTTTCTGCGGATTAATAGGAATCTACTGAAGCGCATAAGATCACAACTCACACCACTCCAATCTGGATATTTTCAGCACCATTCCCGGGGACCACTGCCTCCAGTGGCGAAGGAGACTCGAGGCGAGTAATCTTTTGGCGATGTGCCGCCGTTCCTGTGGGTATTGAACGGTGTAGGCTATGTGACAGCCTTCTCATCATAGTTCTCTAAAACAGGGTCCCTTCTAGGTGGCATGTTTATTCCAACAGGCGAGAGAAGGAGTCGGTAATGTAGAAATGGGTATATATGTATACGTAGAGGGGATTTGATAATCGTAACACGTAGATATGACAATTGGAGAGAAATGACCGGTAAGTAAGTTCAGAGTGGTGAAGGAGGGCGTTGAGTTGGTTCTGGGATTTCTGAATGAAGATCCGCAACTCGCACGCTATGAGGTGTGTAACGTCGTGGGCGCAGACCGGTGTGTCCAAAAGTGCGCGCCCCTCCTATAAAGTAAATTAAGCATAGTAAAACAAGGGGTGTTACATTACCCCCCATCCAGGGGGAGCACTGTCCTCAGTGCTCGTGGTAGGGACGATCTCCTCATGATCGACCGGGGGAAGGTGGGATTCCGGCACGAATGGGGTAGTGTTGGTATCCGCTGTAGCTAGTTGTCTTCTGAAAAGGGGTTAAGTTATTGTGCTGTACCGTCACAAGGGGGCCATAAGGATGTTCAGATGCACGGATGACCTAAAGGTTTGGTTGCAAGACCCGTACGATGCGGTAGGATTCTGTGCTCCAAGGAGGTATGGCCGAATGGCGATATGCCGCCGTTCCTGTGGGTTTTGAACGGTATAGGCTACGCATTGGTCGATAAAAAATTTCACTGAGATAAATTTGAAAAGAGGGGTCACTTAAAATAGGAGCAGCGATCTGAGAACAACCATTGAAGTGGCGTTGAACGACGATTTCTTTAATGGAGAGAATAGGCAGGCCACTAGAAAACGAGATTATTAAAAAAATGTTTTTATACGAAGAGAGCTTCAACCGAGTCTTCTGAACCGGCGAACTAAGAAACGATATTTACCGAAAACAACACCCACATTATCACTCCATGATAACCGACTATTTAAAATAGCGCGAATGGATTTCGATTTTGAGCTCGAGGCAAAATTATGGAGTGAAGAGGTTTCAGGAGTGCCAAGATCGGCTCTTAGTGAAAAAGTAATGAAGATGCATTTAATAGAAGACCTTTCTCCGAAGTCCACTCGACTAACTCAGTGGCTGCCTGCCCAAGCTATTTTTATTGATGATCCCAAATACCCTGCCTTTTCTTTTAGTATGTTTATATTTAAACAGACAAATATAAAGATTTAATACTTTGCTTTACAATGTGCGCGGTTACTCATAGAATCCCGTAGCTAACACACGCCAAGTAAACACGCATTGTGTCCGAATTGCCTACCTTCACTAAGACACCTCCGTGCAACCTACTCACCAATATCCGCTCAACGCGAAACAAGTTACGCTATGAATTCCCTTTCTGGTTATTAAATGGCCGCTTTTTGTAATACTCCTCGACTATAGCATTGTAATAACATCATATCTTAAATCCAGCATCCTATTTTATCGTTCGCTGGCCTAACGCATGCATATTTAGAGACGCCGTTCCTATAATACGCGTTCAAACGACCCCCATTCGTCTAGTAGCTACTTGTAGTTGACAGTAGCATTAGCAGGGGAGAATTCGTATTCAAATAAATTTTAACTAAAATCTTTACGTGAACTACTCTCAGTTTATACGAAGAACTGATCGTTACAACTTATTATTTACAAAATGTTAATTGAAATTTAATGAACTGTGTGCATCAATTCGTTTCTGTAGTTCGGAAATAAATGTGCAAAATCTATACATGAAAAAGTAATATGATATAGGAAATTAGGGTCAAATATCTTAAGATTCAACTGAAAAAAATATTTATTCTTAATTCTCAATCGCCAACCACTACCAGTAGCACTGAATCTACTTCAAGACGACTATCCCGATGGTTTTGCGTGTAAGAGTCCTCGCTCCGCCGTTAGCAATGCTGAGTTCGACCCCCAGGCCAGTTCAAGGGTGTAGAGGCGTGCACATTTCTGAGGCTGGATAGCGAAAGCCAGCTGCATCATCCGGAATTTTATAGACTTGATGTCATCAAGTTGCAAACGTTGGATTGTGCAGCGCCATCTTCCTCCTCATCGGAACCTTTCAGGCAAGTGACGCTGTCGCAGGGTTCAACCAGCATAGCCAGCGACCAAGGTATCTCACAACCTACGATTGCAGGAAATTCGTCTTGTTAGCTAATTCTTAGAACACCAGATGTTGGAGTAAACGCGGGTTTGTCCGATCTCTGGAATTAAGATTTTAGATTTGAGTTTTTCGACTTGCGTTACTTATTTCAGAGAAGCAATTAAAAATCGTCATTGTGTACGACTGCAACGTGGCACTTTTCCACGTAGCAGAGAGAATAGTCGCATTGGGGTTAGGGTGGTCGTTTCGACAAAACAATATCCCACGAAAATGAGCACGCACGTTGATCCGTTTGATCTCACTGCCCAAGACGAGCCGACTGTCACACACACATTTCCTCGGCTAATTTCATTAATTACGAAAAACAAATAAGCATATCTCGGTTTTAGTGTTATCGGGTAGTCTATTCCAGGGCAAATATCTTTGACCAATACCGTTTGATTATCACTAGAATTAAATGATATCGAAATTTGGTCACCACATATTTGTCTCCATAAAAATAGATCATTCTTGTGTTCAAATGTTGTTAGATTCCTTCATTCAATGAAATAGCCCAGTTCGAAGGAGATTTGGGCCTAAAGAAAGTCTTTTCTCGGACAAGAAGCAGAAGACGCTGGTGTGGAGCATTTAAGAAATGCATTCCGTGACAACTGTAATTTTATTGGACGCCGAGCTTCACACGAGGGCTTCAGTTTTGACAACGATTTCGTCTGCTTTTATAACAACAAGGTACCAAGAACCCACGATTGGCATTGGTGGCGGATCTGACCGGATCTGACCTGTCGATCCATCGATGGTCAAAAACTATTCAAAACCCATTCAGCACCATTAGCCCCATAGAGACGTTGCCGCGTAGAAACAGAAAAATAGTAACCACAGGCTAGCCAGACATTTTGGACATCATTTTTGATTCCCGAAAATCCCCTGGGCAATTGAACCCAACGGTGTTCAAATAATAATACAAAAATTGTTTGACGTTTCAGAGAGCTGTAATTGTACCAGTCGAGTGAAAACATAGAAAACATTGAAAGAGTGGAAAATAAATGGACATAAATGAGGGGAAGAGTGCAAAAACGTGGGCCACACTAGATGTATAGGGAAATCGCAATTGTCCATATGAACAGAGGTGTGGCCAATTATAAACAAATATTGGCAATTAAATCAATAATGGGGAGAATCAAAATGGTAAACGGACACGTTATAATTCCTCCTTCGCCTTTTCCTCATAAGTCTCCGGCTTGGGTGGGACTTTGCCGTCCATTTCAACGAACTCCTTGAAACCATCCAGAGTCCTGTCACCTGAGTACTCGAGGACCTGGAGAGGTGGAACACAAAATGTCAACTGAGTACTCGAGGACCAAGAATGTACAGAACTGTACAATTGACCTATTCAAACCATCAATTACCTCATCACTATCCTTGGGGAAAAACTTGATGGTTGGGAAGCTGCTGACTTTAATGTCCTTGAGGTCGTTAGCAGTGGCATCCATCTTGGCAATAACAATATCTGGACTGTCCTCGAAGGCTTCGCCAAGTTGGTCCCAGATTGGTTTGAGTTGCTTGCAGTGATGGCACGAGGGAGCGTAGAACTCAACCAGGACAGACTTGGACTTGTCACGGGCAACAGACTCGAAGTTCTTTCCAACGAGGACCTTGACTGCTTCCTTGTCCCAGTCATCTGGAATCTCTTCAGACATAAGGTACTGTTTGATCTTGCGGTCAATGACATCAGTGATGAACTGCGTCATTGCCTTCAATGTCAACTCAACGGTTTCGGGCTTGAACTTTACAACAGACTCGTCTAGTTCAATGACGCGGTAAGTTGGGCACTCCTCCTTAGTGATGCCAATCTCGTCGAGAATTGATACTAGACTCTCATCTTCGATGTTGATGACGACAACGTGGACGCGTCCGCGGAACTCAAACGCGACTTCCTTCAGGATATCCATATTGCTTTTGTACGCATCATCGCTCTTACCCATGAAGGTAAAAACATGTCGCTTAATTGCACTACCCAACACAATAGCCGCGCTCCCATGAGTGAACTCAACTACAAGCGGGACCATTTCAGTCTTTATGAATTGAGAAAGATCCTCAACTGTCATTTTGCCATCGTAAACCAGTGTAGGAACATCAAACTACAAAAGATGGAAAGATGATTTAATGTGAGTCCAACACATTGAGCATATGCAGTTAAATAACCGGGAACACACCTTGCGAACGAGAACAACCTTGACACCGCTTTTGTATTCGTAACGTTCGAGGACAACCTTGTCGGTCGGGTGAACAAAGGTAGCCTCGACACTCTCGGCGACCTTCTCGAAGGTCTTCCATTCTTCTGAAGATTCATCAGAGGTAAGCGCTACGACGACAAAGTCGTTCTTCTCGAGCAACTTATCAAAATCCGCGGCCGTTTCAATATCGAGTACAGCTAATCCACTCTTTTTTTTCAACCATTCCACGATGTCATCAGCCTCGTTGAAACCTGTGGAATCTACAGGAACGCCTTTTCGGAATAGTAGTATTGTAGGATAACCAGTCACACCAAATTCGGTGGCCAGCTTGGTTTCCACAGTAGCGTCAACCTTGGCAAGTTTAATTTCGCTCCCTTCAGCATCGAGAGTGTTGGCGGCTCTGATGTAGTCGGGTTCCAAAGACTTGCAGTGAACACACCACGGAGCGTCTACGCACACAATAAGATAAGTATTCAAAAAACCTACAGAACTTCACCAGAATAAACTTATGATCATTTATTGCTTGGTGGAAATTGTCCTCCTTAAGAACCAAAACTTTAGATTCTTCTTCCGCAAAAGCAGTAATAATACAAAATACGGCTACAAATACGGAACTCGTGTTCATCATGCCACCAAAAACGGAATACGAACTAGGCACAAGGTCATAAAAGGGTTACTATTTGTGAGTTTAGCTTGCGATTGAGAGAGATTAACAAACAAATTAAAATGACTAACTTAAAATAAAGCGCAGGTTAATTTGATTAATAGAATAGAAAAACGTGTGAAAATCTAACCGTTTCGAAACGTTTTTGAAAATTCCTTATAATTACACGCATTTAACTTTATAAACGAAACAACAAGAAATATTCCCCGGTTTGCCATGTTCTATACTCTTAGCGATAACTTTCGCGACGCTGAACTTGCTGAACGAAACAACTTATCGCGTATATAACAAAAGTATATCCTTTCGAACATAGCAGATAAATTGATCGGGCTTCCATCTAGCAGAGAGGGATATCTAAATCATTCGGCTTCTGTTATAAATCTTGTCGATGAATTCGGTTGATGTTATTAATTTACCTATAATTATTTCTAGAAATTTTGTCACGTATTAAAAGCCAAGGTAACAACCCCTAGTCGTTTAAAACATAGAATTCCATGGTATTCAAAATCTTTAAGCTTCATGTGTCTGAAGGGTTGATAATAGATATATTCTTATACTAACGGGCCCACCAAATATAAGAAATCAAGGCGACTACTTTGTAGGTTCGAATCAATATGTGTCTCTTTTTATAGTCTTAAAAAACCTTAATAAATCAGTAGAGTACATGTCAAACAATACAAACACACATTTCGACTTGCGTTTCTTGCACGAGAAGCAATTAAAAACCGTCATTGTGTCACGACTGCAACGTGGCACTTTTCCATGTGGCACAGAGAATTGTTACATCGGGGATAGAGTCGTCGTTTCGACAAAAAAATATCCCACGAAAATGCGCACGCACGTTGATCAGTTTGACGGCATCTCACTGCCTAAGACGAGCCGACTGTCACATACACTTTTCCTCGGCTAATTTCATTAATTACGAAAAACAAATAAGCATATCTCGGTTGTAGTGTTATCGGGAAGACAGTGGTCAAGTGAAAATAAAATAAATCTCGTTTGGTTCAATGCAATACGTTTGCGAATCGAATAAAATATGCATCGACGGAAACTTTTGGTGTGTCACAATAAACCCGCCGCCACTCAAGACAGTTCTATGTTCAAGACATCAGAAACAAAATTGTAGATCCGAGCAGGCAGGCAGGGAAGCAGCTAGTCGTGAAGGGCACAACTGAAGGAGCAATAATAAAAACGTGGAAGACATGCAAGACAGCTAATAATCGACCTCGGTTCACCCCTGGTGGCCAAATAACCATAGGAATATGACAGTGAGATTAATTCCTAGAACCACGCGGGACACCCAGCGAATTTCCAGCAGAGAAGTGGGACCGAACGATACTATCAGAAGACGTCTCCTCTTCCAGACATGCGGCCAGATGAAACCCAAATACAAAATTTCTGTTAATACTCAGCATCCAAAGATCACCATACCTACTGCGAACAATGTGGGGGGGTGGACTTCAGCTGTTGGACTAATTTTCCGTAAAGGAGCCAGCACGATACCATTGGGCATCGTGGTATCAAGAGACTTTATAACAAAGAAGAAACATAAGAGAATGGACCAATCGCCGAGGGTTTGGGATAAACAGCGGCCACCAATTACGGGAAAGCTGAATAAAATATGAATAATTGCTGCACAATATTGAAGATTGCCTGCCCTATGTTGGTCCTTTTTCTTCCAGCTACTACCTAGATGACGTGATTGTGGACAAGATCTACTTCCTGTTGGTGCGTGTGAAGGTCAAGTGCATGGAGCGGCAATGGTTATTGGATGTGAATCGTTGCCGGTTCCAAAACACACCACCCCGGCAGCGAATGAATTGCGCCCTAAGAAGCGCTTCAATGTCCTGGAGTGGCATAGCCAGTGAAATGATATTAATCTTTGAGTTAGCCAAACATCTGTATGTCCCAGTGTATTTTACTTTTAAAATGTGGCCTTTTTCAAGAATTTATTCAGCTAGTAATCCCACTTACGAATGCCTCTTTAATTAGGGCTCCAGATCTTATGTATCAGCGATACGGAACCAAAACCGCGGCTTTATTTAAATAAAACACCTATTTGGGAAGTTAAACGCCTTCATAATTGAAGAAATATTTTGTATAATTGGCTTTTTTAGGAAAGTTGTTATAAAAACTGGCGAGAATTATCGAAAACGGTGTTCCGTGAGAATTAATGTATTTGTTTTTATCCTGCATATTTACTCCGTACGGCCACAAGTGAACTTCGCAAATGTAGGAACCTTCAAAGCCGTAAATGTCCGAATTAAACACCCAAAATACCTGGGAAATGTCGACTCGATCGGCATAACTCGAGGGTTAAACTCATTTTGAAAGCATTGAAAAATCGGATGTTTATATTTCCGTGTTAAAATTCCTGATAAGTGGTTGAAAGACAAATTTTAAAACGGCCATTAGTTAGTCTTGGTTATCATTTATAATATAAATCACGTTTTCTCCAGGACACAAATTAAGGTCACGAGAACCAAAACTTTCCGAATACAAAAATGATAATGCTGTTAGCTCTGCCATAAACTGTATTTTATTTAATATTTCATCTGTTTTGATTAAACTACAAAAGCGGGAAAGTCTCGAACTGTGATTTGACACCGTTCTTGTGGGTATTGAATGGTGATGCCTTCACATTAGACGAAGAGATTATCATTTGGACAAACTTAAATAGACAGTGTGAATTGGTTTTGATGGATTAAATTATTGTAGAAAGCCAAAAGACGATTTAAACGTCCAAATATTTTATACGTCGGAAAGAGTGCAAAAAACGTTATAGAAAACGCAATTGTCCATATGAACAGAGGTGTGGCCAATTATAAAACAATGTTGGCAATTAAATCAATAATCGGGAGGATCCAAAATGGTCAACGAACACGTTATAACTCCTCCTTCGCCTTTTCTTCAGAAGTCTCCGGCTTGGGTGGGACCTTGCCTTCCATTTCAACGAACTCCTTGAAACCATCCAGAGTCTTGTCACCTGAGTACTCGAGGACCTGGAGAGGTGGAACAAGAAAAAGATTAATTAATAATCTAAAAACACTAAATGTCAACTGAGTACTCGAGGACCTAGGAAGTACAGAACTGTACAATTGACCTATTCCAACCAGCAATTACCTCATCACTATCCTTGGGGAAAAACGCGATGGTTGGGAAGCTGCTGACTTTAATGTCTTCGAGGTCGTTAGCAGTGGCATCCATCTTGGCAATAACAATATCTGGACTGTCCTCGAAGGCTTCGCCAAGTTGGTCCCAGATTGGTTTGAGTTGCTTGCAGTGATCGCACCAGGGAGCGTAGAACTCAACCAGGACAGACTTGGACTTGTCACGGGCAACAGACTCGAAGTTCTTTCCAACGAGGACCTTGACTGGTTCCTTGTCCCAGTCATCTGGAATCTCTTCAGTAATAAGATACTGTTTGATCTTGCGGTCAATGACATCAGTGATGAACTGCGTCATTGCCTTCAATGTCAACTCAACGGTTTCGGGCTTGAACTTTACAACAGACTCGTCTAGTTCAATGACGCGGTAAGTTGGGCACTCCTCCTTAGTGATGCCAAACAAGCTGAGAATGGGTTCGTGACTCTCATCTTCGATGTTCATGACGACAACGTAGAGGCGTCCGCGGAACTCCAACGCGACTTCCTTCAGGATATCCATATTGCTTTTGTAAGCCTCATCGCTCTTACCCATGAAGATAAACACATTTTGCCTAATTGTACCACCAAACAAAACGGCCGAGTTCTCGCGAGTGAACTCAATTACGAGCGGGACCATTTCAGTCTGTATGAATTGAGAAAGATCCTCAACTGTCATTTTGCCATCGTAAACCAGTGTAGGAACATCAAACTACAAAAGATGGTAATATAATTGAATGTGGCGCCGACACATTGAGTTGTTGCGGTAAAATAACCGGGAACACACCTTGCGAACGAGAACAACCTTAACACCGCTTTTGTATTCGTAACGTTCGAGGACAACCTTGTCGGTCGGGTGAACAAAGGTAGCCTCGACACTCTCGGCGACCTTCTCGAAGGTCTTCCATTCTTCTGAAGATTCATCAGAGGTAAGCGCTACGACGACAAAGTCGTTCTTCTCGAGCAACTTATCAAAATCCGCGGCGGTTTCAATATCGAGTACAGCTAATCCACTCTTTTTTTCAACCATTCCACGATGTCATCAGCCTCGTTGCAACCTGTCGAAATCTACATGGGATCGCCTTTTCGGAATAGTAGTATGCGTAGGATAACCAGTCACACCAAATTCGGTGGCCAGCTTGGTTTCCACAGTAGCGTCAACCTTGGCAAGTTTAATTTCGCTCCCTTCAGCATCGAGAGTGTTGGCAGCCTTGATGTACTCGGGCGCCAAAGACTTGCAGTGAACACACCACGGAGCGTCTACGCACACAATAAGATAAGTATGCCAAAAATCTTACAGAACTTCACCAGAATATACTTATGATCATTTATTGCTTGGTGGAAATTGTCCTCCTTAAGAACCAAAACTTTAGATTCTTCTTCCGCAAAAGCAGTAATAATACAAAATACGGCTACAAATACGGAACTTGTGTTCATCATGTCACCAAAAACAGATTACGAACTAGGCACAAGGTCATCAAATGGTTACTATTTGTGAGTTTAGATTGCGATTGAGAGAGACTAACAAAAAAATATAAATACTAACTTCAAACAAAGCGCAGGTTTATTTGATTAATAGAATAGAAAAGACATATTCAAATCTTAATGTTTTACAACTATTTTGAAAATTCCTTATAATCACACGCATTTAACTTTATAAACGTAAAAACAATAAATATTCCCCGGATTGCCATGTTTATACTCCCTGCGAAAACTTTCGCGACGCTAAACTTGCTGGACGAAAAAACCTGTCGCGTATATTACAGCAGCTTAATTCATTGGGCTTCCATCCTTTTTTATAAATCCCGTCACTGAATTCGGTTGATGTTATTAATTTACCCATAATTATATCTTGAAAGTGTGTCAGGTATAAAAAGCCAAGCTCACTCCCCCTAGTCGGTTAAAAGAAAGAATTCTATTGTTGTCAAAATCCTTAAGCTTCATTTGTCTGAAGGGTTTATAATAGATATATTCTTATACTAACGGGCCCACCGAATATAAGACATTAAGGCGATCACTTCGTAGGTTCGAATCGGAAGGTATCTCTTTTTATAGTTTTAAACAAACGTTAATTAATTATTAAACTACAAGGCACCATCCTTAGAAATTTAGTTGTGAAACGACGGAATGGCTTAACGGATACACGTTGTAAGGTGGGTAGGGAAATGTACTCGGCGTCCCGAACGAGTTGTTGAAGGAATGCGAATGCGAGGGGGGTTGTTGGGATACATACAGGTGGGTTTTCCTTTGGTTGTGATGTAGAAAAGGATAGTCCGGAGGCCGGACGCACGCGGTCCAGGTAATCTTGACGTCCCGAATACCAGTTCAGCTGGGCAACTTCGCATGTCAGGTTTGATCGTCGATCGGATGCTCAGTAGGGCCATTGCAAGATTGTCCACCCAATCGTTTTGAATGCTTCTTTAAGCTGCCGGTGAAATTTCTCGACCATTCCATTGGTTGCTGGGTGGTAAGATGTCGTGCGAAATCGCAGACAACCAAGGAATTCGAGCATCTTGCGGAACGCGACAGACTCAAATTGTTGTCCGCGATCAGTAGTGATATAGCTCAGAGCTTCAAACACGGCAACCCAATTGTCTAGGATCGCGTTGATTACGGTCTCGGAAGTAGCGTCCGGTATTGGCACCGCTAATGGTCATCTTGTGAAACGGTCTACGCATGTCAACAGTAAACGGCACCCCTTTGAGTCAGGTAAGGGTCCTACAAGATTTAGGTGTACGTTAATGAAGCGAGCATCAAGTAGGTCGAACGAACTAACTGGAGCTTTGTTATGACGGATCACCTTAGAGCGTTGACATCCGATGCATGCTTTGGCCCATGTTCTCACGTCTTAAGAGAGACCTTGCCATGTGAAGCGACCAGCAATCAATTTCACTGATTCCTTGGGACCAGGGTGAGCGAGGGAGTGGATTGCATCGAAGACACAACGTCGAAAAGATAGAGGAACAACAGGTCGGTGAAGACGCGACGCGGAAGACGCGACGGTGACAAACTACTACTAATACTACTACTACAACTGCTGCTGCTGCAAAAACCACCTCCTCGTCGTCGGGAGTGCGGGTGAGAGGGGCGGTGAGAACGAGGGTCCTGGAGTAGCTCTGCTCGAAGCACTCCACTTGGCGTAACAAGAGACGGTCGGACGGTTGCCAGAGGAGACGCGCCTCACCGCCCAGTTGGGAGTCCTGTCTTTCGCAGGCAGGATTCGGACAGGGAGGCACCTCCGCCTGGTACTCGTCGCCGACATGCATCCCCTGGTGAGATGATTGGGCACAAAGGCAAAAACAACAACAATGGATGAGTCCAGCTAATCTTTTCCTGGTACAACTGATCGAAATAGTGACGATGTTTCAGCTTGACATTTCAGGTCGAATAGCGGAATGCGCGAATAGACGATTGCTGCAACCCCTTTCGCTGTCTCCTTTGAAGTGGTCACAAACGCCACCAGATGGGAAAATTGGCCCTGATTTTCTGCGGATTAATAGGAATCTACTGAAGCGCATCAGATTAAAACTCACACCACGCCAATCTGGATATTTTCAGCACCATTCCCGGGTACCACTGCCTCCAGTGGCGAAGGAGACTCGAGGCGAGTAATCTTTTCCGAGGAATGGTTTGGAATCTAGAGAATGCCACCAGATGGAATGCGCCTTGGTGATCGTAATTCGTTGAAGGAGTATATCGTTCCGAAAAAAGCAGGTAAATTGATCGAGCTTCCAAATAGCAGAGAGCGATATCTAAATCATTCGGCTTCTTTTATAAATCTTGTTACTAAATTCGGTTGATGTTATTAATTTACCCATAATTATTTCTTGAAATTTTGTCACGTATTAAAAGCCAAGCTAACAACCCCTAGTAGTTTAAAACATCGAATTTCATGGTATTAAAAATCCTTAAGCTTCATGTGTCTGAAGGGTTGATTATAGATATATTCTTATACTACTTCTGCTGAAAGTTTTGGTCCTCGTGACCTCAATGATGCCACTACAATTATTATTATTACTAACGGGCGCACCAAATATAAGAAATCAAGGCGACCACTTCGTAGGTTCGAATCAATAGGTGTCTCTTTTTATCGTCTTAAACAAACGTTAATTAATCAGTACAGTACATGTCAAGCAATAAAAACACAAATTTTCGCTGTCTTGAAAGACGCGTCTGCAAAAGGCTTTGTTGGTCCGCAAGATTTTATTTACACAACCAAGAACAATCGGATTATTTTTAAAACTAGTTTAAATTCTGTTTTTAGTTTGCGCGTTTGCTGAATTGGGCCTTATCGTATGTAGAGGCAGATACATGGAGAAGATTTCTATTGCTAGGCCCCACAAAAAAGTAGGCGATCTTGACTTGTTTAACGTGTCGAAAGGGATCAATTGCTCTGTGTTAGTGTCGCATGAAAGTCTTCAAATCAACGAGAACACTTTCTGGGTAACGAAGGAACAGTCATTCGCTTTTATCGTCGCATTCAAAGATACATTAACTTTCCTCTTTGGATGTAACAACAAGGCAGAATATTGACAGTCGGAGTGGTTGTCAACACGTTACAGAAATTAATGGAGGAACCTTGTAAAATAACAACGTTTTCTAGACGAACAAAAACGGTCCCCCACTCATCTCTTCACGAAAACGTGTGATGGACCTTTGCTGACGGCGTCGGCCCATTGCGTCTCGGTTTTCGATGAAAGCTTGAGGACGCTGGCTTCGAACCGGGTGGTAGTGTGAGTATACCGGCGCAAAGTGTTGAACCTGGGAGACTGATTTCATACAGTTGGTGGAATTGCGTCATTGGCTCGTATGTGTCTCGGTATTCGATGAAAGCGGGCTTCATTTAGTAAACAATCGTAATAGAACTGGATACTGGTCGCAAATGACGTCGGCAGTAAATCTGCCTTATGGCACAGGGCGCTGCTCTGGTCGCAGGAAGCTGTCGAAGTGAAGGGATTCTTCTCCACTGAGTGTCGCCAATGAGAGTGTCGCAGTGTCAGATGCAGGGTCCAACTTTACTCGAACAGACTAGCCGTCTTCGTTGACGGTCTCGAATTTCCGAGGGCAAACTAGTTCGAGTTGAAATTTGGCACGTTGACAGAGGAGGAGATACAGGCTTAACCGGGTTCAGATGAAGGACAGTGTGAGAATCAATCTTTGCGTCCTGCGCGAGAGAAGCAGGAAAATTGGGTCTCCTAAAACGGACTGTCAACACAATTGAGACTCGGTCTTTGTGCTGGTTGTTATGCTGCCGCGTTGCGCGAAACAAGATCAAACAAGAATTGAGCGTCGCCAATTGCAATGGGGCGATCTAAACGTCAATTGTGTCGTCAATTGTTAAAGTCCGTAACTGTAGACCAACAGACGCCTGAGGTGCAATACAGAGATGACCATTGATAGGTATTGCCCATGCATTGGTCAACAATATTTTATTATGATGACATTTAATGGATGGAATTGTATGGTTTATCTAGTATACTGCATACCAGTAAATTTGCATTGGTCTCTTGGATGGAGAGCATTGGTTGGCCACTTTAAAACAAGATTATTTGAAAAAAGGCTTCAGAGGATTAAAATTCCCAACAGTTAAGGTCAGGTAAAACTTCGGGGTCTAAGCTGACTCCTGAACCAATAAAAAAAGGCGACGGCATTTACCGAAGACGACATTAACGAGATCCCTACAATATAAACGACTGTTGAAAATAACGCCGGACCATTTTCACAGAAATTGGCCGAATTCAAAAGAACCCTCCATTAAACGCGATTCATGAATACGCATACATAAATTCCAGATAAAATAGTTATTATTTGCGCCCTAGAAATGCCGAATTAAATATGAAATCGAGCTTTGTATGGTTTGTATTATGCGTTTGCCAAACTTTATATACATTTGTCTAATTGACTTTCTTCCTTGTACACATTCTTGTCGTTATTCTTGTGGTGACAATGTTGGTCTTCGTGACCTTAATAAAGTGAATATTATTATTTTAAAATGTGTCATATTTGCTGCTTGTGTAAAGGTTAAGAGTCCACTGAAAGCTAAAATCACCAAAGCCACTGGTTTCACGTGGCACCGTTTGATTGGTCGCCCATGTCAACGTGTGCCGAATTCATTGGCCGTGGTCAGCTACGTAGTAAACGCTGAAATATTCTGTAAATTATGGACTAATCGTGAATAATAGACAACTTGCTGATCTAATCAACATGCAAAACAAAATTATCTCGTTATTGTCATTACAGAATGGATTTTAATCGATAATCGTCAATTTAACGCGAAGATGCACCTTTGGGGCAATGTTCTTCGGAAACGAGGCAAAACAGTATTCTATTATGCACGACGGGTGTATGGGCCTGGGAATAAATATTGCGTACCACAAGTGCTTAGTTCATATGCGTCGTGGTTTATGGTATTTGCATACAAGTTCTTCGGAATATGGTAAATTTTATGTCAACAGCGGTAACTATAGTCGTTGTATAATAAAGTATCGCTCGGACAGGCTTCAATTGGCAGTTCTGGACATTTTACTTTTTCGCTTGAACTAGAGAACACATCATGAATTACTAAACTTCATTAGCTAACCATCAAAATTCCTGGGCACATTCCGTGATTCAATCTCAATAGAAAAATGCTTGACCGGTCGGAATTGTTGTATTGTTATTAGTTTTAATGGTTGAAGTGTTTATCCTCGTGGCCGATTTAAATCGATGACTCACGATTAAATAAAAGTCAACGTCAAAACAATACACTCATTGGTTCAGTCGACGCGATTTACACAAAGTGAGGTGGTGGTGTTCGTAGTAAACACAACACGAGGCTCTCGAGGTGAACTGTTTACCTCCAAATTATTTTATAAACTGGAAAAATGGCGACACCGGTTTCTATAAATAATTGCTTTACCAAGGTAGCGATAACCAGAGCTTTCAGAATTGATGTATGACCTCTAAGCCAACTCTAAACCCTGGGATGGGATCCTTATTAGAATTATGGATCTTCCCTTTGACGAAAAATGGACTAGAGACTTGTGGATTGGTCCATAGTTGCAAATAACAAATAATGTACACGTCAGCAATTATTTTAAACACAATCAAGTTGCTTTCTGGCGTCACATCGGTGACAGACGTTACGAACCACTTTCACGACATACTCGAACCACACCATTAACATTCGGCTTCCGCGTACCTAGCCAATCTAGAACGGACCAATTTCTCGCTTGACCCTACTGTGCTCGTTGAGAAAAGGAAGGAATGTGACACGAAAGCATGCATAATATCCAGCTTTCACCAATAGGGCGTCACCTTGTGTCACCATACTCTTTGTATGGGAGGGCATCTTTTGTGGCGGTTACAATGACTATCAGGTTAATCAAAAGTGAATTACTTCACAACCTCAAACGGCTGCCCAATCGGCACTGCTTGAGTAACATCCTCCCCCTCCCAACTCGTGAAAGAGCGCCACCTTATGGGATAAACTGGTTTCATGAAGATTCTCGGAAATAATTTAACTGTTCGAGGTGCCCCTAGTGGGAGTCGAACCCGGGTCTCTCGCCTACAGAGCGAGGTGCTGATCTTTCCCGGGATGCTTCAGAAAGGCGGCGTTCTGTTCAAACGCCGCGCGGATCCCTGCTTCACTTGATTGCGAATCGATTGCCCCTGGATCAAACGCCGAGTGAATTCGGCGGCGTGAAATGAAGTACCTCGAAGATTATTTTCGAGATTCTTCTTTTCTGCAACTCCAACGAGGCCCAATCATCTTCTGCCAGGGGATAACTAGAGCATGTTTTGAGATTCCATCCTCCCAAGAAGCGAAACCGATGATATTGCAATCGTCGAGTGTGGGAGCATTTGATGCCAAATATTCATTTGTATTAAAGTACATAAAGGAATCATTTAAATTACAAACAAAACAGTCGAGAAAATTCCAAAAAAAAAATTTAACCAAAGATGCCATGCACCAATTTTGACGGAAAGTCCTCGTTTCTGAAGCAGCAAACTATTGTCATGTGCGGATCTGTTGCCTGCGGTGACCTCAATAAACTTACTATGGACACAGTTTTCCTAGTTACCAGGTTTTTAAATATAAGTATGCCTGCCTCTGATCATGTCAACATCAACCCCTACTGAGATGTGTAGGTTACTTAAAGTAAATACTTCTAGAAGCATTTTACAGAATGGAGGTGAGGTATTCGTAATCCTTTCGAAGGAGATTTGAGCTAAATGGAGGTATTTCAGTGGACAATAGGCTGGAGTTGAAGACAATTTCATTGGCTATTGGGGCGAATCCGTCTGCTATCGTACAAAGGGCGGAAAGAAGGCAGGCGAATCCTGTCATTGGTGGCGCGTCTGGCCTTTGCCCGGCACAGATGGGAAGTACGGGTCGATGGCCAGAACGCAGACTGCACAAACACCCCGCAGCATCAGCGGAGACGATTGCTTCCATTCCGCGCGTAGAAAAATAAACATAGAAGACGCACACTATTCTGAAAATTGGTATTGTTTTTATTCCTGGCACTACACTAGGCAATGGGATTTGCGAACTGCAACGGAACTCTCCGTTTAGGTACACATAAGCCCACGTTCACCGAATCTAAAAATGGTGACGAAATTCCACTCAGGCCTCCATACAGCCGCCCATTTTGACTGCACCTTAGGGCAGGTTTAAAATACCTCGTCTCTGAAGCAGCACATTGTTGTCATACAGAGATCGGTTGCCTGCGGCGAACTCAATAAACTAACCGGGGAAACAGTTTTCATAGTTACCAGGTTTGTATATACAAGTATGCCTGCCTCTAAGTGAAGGTTTACAAAATCCGAGAGTCGATAAACCAGGAAACCTCTACATACAGACAGGCGCAAGCAATGGGAACTTAAGCGTCCGCTTTCTCTCAACCTACTTAGAGCGAGGGTAATGAGGCGCTACCGGGAGGCTTGGACACGTTACCCGCGATAATGGGGTAAACTGCAAATGCCTTTGACTTAGTAATAGGTAGAAGGGACCAACTTAATCCGTTTGGTTTATTATGTAAGGAAACAGCAATACCTTATCTAATGGCTGCGGTCAATGTTGCCACAGCAACAACTAATAATAAGCAAAGACCTTCAACGTTTCAGTTTTAATTGTACCATTGATTTGAAGGCAACGTTCCTAAAGAGAGAAGGGTGGGGAAAAACACCAACAGAAGGAAACGAAATTGTATATGAACAGAAGTGCGGCGGTATTTGCCAATGGTATAAATCATCGGGGACAGCGCGAGCAGAGAGATCCCGCGCGCAGAGGACACGGCTGATAATGTACACGTTACAACTCTTCCTTCACTCTTTCCCCCGAAGCCTCAGGTATGCCTGATACCTTGCCCTCCATTTCAACGTACTCCTTGAATCCTTCCAGAGTCCTGTTACCTGAGTACTCGAGGACCTGGCGAGGTGGAACAAGAAAAATAATAATTAATAATCTGGTCACATGTGGTGGGCTAGTGGAATCTAACCCAGGTTCCGTAACAACGCTACAATTGACCTATTCCAACCAGCAATTACCTCATCACTATCCTTGGGGAAAAACTTGATGGTCGGGAAGCTGCTGACTTTAATGTCTTCGAGTTCGTTAGCAGTGGCATCCATCTTGGCAATAACAATATCTGGACTGCCCTCGAAGGCTTCGCCGAGTTTGTCCCAGATTGGTTTGATTTGCTTGCAGTGACCACACCAGGGAGCGTAGAACTCAACCAGGACAGACTTGGACCTGTCACGGGCAACAGAGTCGAAGTTCTTTCCAACGAGGACCTTGACTGGTTCCTTGTCCCAGTCATCTGGAATCTCTTCAGACATAAGGTACTGCTTGATCTTGCGGTCAATGGCGTCACTGATGAACTGCGTCATTGCCTTCAATGTGAACTCAACGGTTTCGGGCTTGAACTTTACAATCGCCTCGTCTAGTTCAATGACACGGTAAGTTGGGCACTCCTCCTTAGTGATGCCAAAGAAGCCGAGAATACGTTCGTGACTCTCATCTTCGATGTTGATGACGACAACGTGGACGCGTCCGCGGAACTCCAACGCGACTTCCTTCAGGATATCCATATTGCTTTTGTAAGCATCATCGCTCTTACCCATGAAGGTAATAACATGTCGCTTAATTTCACTACCAAACACAATTGCCGCGCTCTCATCGGTGAACTCAACTACGAGCGGGACCATTTCAGTCTTTATGAATTTAGACAGATCCTCAACGGTCATTTTGTCATCGTAAACGAGTGTAGGAACATCAAACTACAAAAGATGGAAATATAATTGAATGTGGCGCCGACACATTGAGCATATGCGCTAAAATAACCGGGAACACACCTTGCGAACGAGAACAACCTTAACACCGCTTTTGTATTCGTAACGTTCGAGGACAACCTTGTCGGTCGGGTGAACAAAGGTAGCCTCGACACTCTCGGCGACCTTCTCGAAGGTCTTCCATTCTTCTGAAGATTTGTCGGAGGTAAGCGCTACGACGACAAAGTCGTTCTTCTCGAGCAACTTATCAAAATCCGCGGCGGTTTCAACATCGAGTACAGCTGGTCCACTCTTTTTTTTCAACCATGCGACGATTTCATCAGCCTTGCGGCCACCTTCGAAATTAATGGGTTCGCCTTTTCGGAATAGTTTTAGCGTAGGATAACCAGTCACACCAAATTCGGTGGCCAGCTTGGTTTCCACAGTAGCGTCGACCTTGGCAAGTTTAATTTCGCTCCCTTCAGCATCGAGAGTGTCGGCGGCCTTGATATACTCAGGCGCCAAAGACTTGCAGTGACCACACCACGGAGCGTCTACGAACACAATAAGATAAGTATGCAAAAAACTTACAGAACTTCACCAGAATATACTTATGATCAGTTATTGCTTGGTGGAAATTGTCCTCCTTAAGAACCAAAACTTTAGATTCTTCTTCCGCAAATGCAGCAATAATACAAAATACAACTGCAAATACACAGCTTGTCTTCATCATGACAAACAAGAGTCGAATGCCAACTGTACACAACGTCACCAAATGATGACTATATATGAACAAATATTTCGATTGATAGAGATAAACAAAATAAATAGTTTTTTAAAACATAAAGAAATATCTCATTTCTATTCAATCTACAAAGAAAAATATTTTTAATTAATTTTTTTGCAAAAATGTAAAAACCATTTAATCTATTACTACCAATTTTCTCAATAATCCGGACGGCTAGAAAAACTCTCCCGGATTAGGTGTTACATATTTCGTTGGCTCGTCTCAGAACCTATCAGTCAAATATCTCCCAATGATAACCATAGCCAATTGTCCTACATTAAACGGCATCATTTTCTTGATATCGTTGAGTAGTTATTTGAGTTAACAACTATTCATTGTAATTTTGTTTACCAATTTAACATGAAACAACTTGTAATCCGAATGCACTCTGGTGCTTCTAAGCGTTGCTTTCTCTCTTTTCACTCCCATATTAAAACAAATGAGAGGTATTTGAGAAATATATGACCGCGTTGCGTGTGAACTCTAGCAAAGCGACAGGTCAAACGTTGACATCGATGTATTCAGAAAGGAAGAACGATGTATGAAGTCGTTTAATTTTAATCAAAGTTAATCGCCTTACAAAACAAGAAACAAAAAAATTTATATTCGGAATAGCTGTCGTTGTTTTGTGTCAACGATTCTTAAAATCACTAAGCCTAAGTGTAAAATGGATTACGAATGAGAACGCAAACCAAAGGATAATCAAGATTGTGCTCTTGTTTAAATAATATAACTACAACACGGTTCGTCGGTGATCGCACGTTCGTGGTCGGAAATCGGTTCGTGTGCGAAAAAACAAAAGGGATCTGTTAAGGTCACTACAAGGTCTCCCGTTAGACTCCTCGTATACAGTAGAAGAGATACAATAAGGATGGCCGGTGGGGACTCAGGTTAAAAGACGGGAAACTAAAGGATAACGTTTGTTAGATGCGTTGGTGTGCGGATGACTCGACCGCTTCGTGTACGGGTGGTCGTCAGTGCGTTAGACGTCGCTGCTTCCGGACTGGTTTGGGCAGGAGCGTGATAAGATGACAAAATATAAATCGCGTCGTTCCGTGTCACAAAAAGGTTCCTTGACAAAAGCTATCTTGAGTCGATCAATCGAAACCGCTTATCAGCGTGCTTTAATGGATATTTTTTATCAGGACGAGAAAGTACAGGAAAAAGGCTATCATATGGTGGTTCAAGGGGACTACGGACTCTATTAAAACGGGGGATAACGTCTCCTCGTAGTCGATACCATTAGCGAGCCGCAGACTGTTCAACTCGATGCGCGAAAGGGATATGACGGAATTCAGGGTCGAACTGGGAGAGTAAATCGAGCGTTTGGATCTCGCGTTCGTTGTAGCGAGACAAGCAGGGGGCTTGTGATCGTGAAAATTAGAATTCGCCCACCTTCCGAAACGCTTTACGCTTAGGTAAGTCGCAAATACTTCACGACCGAATGTGCCGCATCGGCGTTCCGTTGGCGACAGAAACCTCGAGAACAACGCAATTATTTGCAAGAGAGGCTAATTTAACCCACGAAGTATATAACGTTTGCTAATCGGGAAATGGCGGCCATTTAAATTTCCAATCCAAAACTCTTGCCAATGAAACGAGGAATATGACCACCACTTATTCCGACACTGGTTGAGAGGGAGACAAAAAAGTTATTTTCGGACCAGATCTATTGTGGAGAAAATCTTCTTTTCATGTAGGATCGAGACACAATCGTGAATGTGCTTCAGAAGATAGCGGTCAGGAATTTTGACTGCGTTCAGGGCTCGATAGCCGCCACAAGGACGTCAATCCCCTGGTGTGGTCTTCTTAACCATGAGGAGCGGGGATTACCACTTTCTGTCCGACGAGCGTACGATTCCAAGGTTCATCATTCGTTCGAATTCCTTTTGTGCTATGTGTCGCTTTACTGGGTCGAGACCGCGATATCGCTGATAGGTGGCAGGGCCGGTCGTCTTTATATGCTGGGGGCTTCTGTCGTGTTCGGTTCAAGTTTTGGCGATCGGTAAGTTGATCAAGAAGGGCTTTGTAGGGAGAGGGGACAGAAATGTGCGTGAGGTGGCGAATGGAGGTTGTTACTATGTATCCCGAGATTTCCGCTGCCGTTGATTCGTCAACGACTTTCTTTCGTCGGACGCTGACAGATAAGTCAAACGTGAAAAGGAAGTTCGTACCTAAGATCGCGTGAGGGACATCAGCCACGATGAATGTGAACGGGAAAATGCGCCCCAGCTCGAAGTCGGGACGAAGCGCACGCTGGCCATAAGTTACTTCGATTGGCAGCCTGGAAGACGTAATCTGTGTAAACGGTCAGCGCCGGAGTCCACCATGAAACGGCGACCGCGTTCGACGTCCTTCACAAAGAGAATGCGACTGGGTAGAGTGAAAGTCGCACTTACTACCTGTTTGGGCCGAGCGTAGTGGCGTGCGCTTGTAATCTAGCAACCTGGAGGCCGGGTGGCGGAAACTGTCTCGCGCGCGTTATGGACAAGGCCTTCTATGGCCGCCATTACCTCGTTGTTATTTCCTCCATTCCTGTTAAACATTAAATGCTGAAAGGAGCAAGAACGGCAGCGCTTTGCGTTGAACTCGAACATCTGATGAAACCAGCAAAGCGTGTCGGCCGTCGGTGGCCTCCGTCGACGCTGCCGTCGGTTCTTGTTCTCAAGCAAGTTACGCATTTGGCGCCTCAAGTCACGCATGTCTTGGGCCTCGTCGTCAGAGATTTTCTCGGAGGTCTTGTCACGGCGGGGAAAAAATGCGGTCGGCGTACTCGCCTAACTCGACCAATGGCAGCGCGGGTGGAAGGGTTGCCCTGAGTCGATTCGACTACGGTCTCTTATCGCGTTTCTCCCGATAAGACTGTCTCGGGCATTAAAGGAGTATACCGTCGTGAAGAGAAGCAGCTGCAAAATGAATCGGGCCTCTATCCAGTAGTAAACAATACGCAAAATAAACTCTTTAAAGTGGGTCAGGTACATATGACCAAGTTCACTGAGCATAACATGGCCTTCAAAGTAAGAAAAAGATAATTTCTTAAAAGAAGCGTCCTTCAACGGGTCAGTGGGCGTGTTTGCATTAGAGGTAATTGTCGGAGAACGTTGTGATTGCTCAAGTTCTGTAGTTCAATAAAAGTTGGTGATAATGGACACTTTCCACGTGACAAAAGGGCTCTATTTCTTGGTTTTCGTCAGAGACCGGCACTCACTTGTGTCATGACTCTCGAACAAAAGCTTCAACCGTTCCACATGCACCTCTTTTGGCGAAACAATTTAATGAAATTAGCTGTCGTCGTTATTATATGCGCACAGTCGAACGCTGGCGTTACTCAAAGCCATTTATCGTTTTTACTACCGATCGAGATTGGAAAGACCTTCATTTTACTGCCAGATCGGTTTTACTCTGATGCCGAGTGCTCTGTCGTTAGGGAGGACTTTTCAGAAAACACCCACTTCCTTCAAGCTGCGTTATGCGTGAACGTGTCATTCAGAGCTCCACTTATATTTAAAATCATACATTTTCATTCAACACGCCATCTGATTCGCATGACCGATCCGTGGCGAAACCCCCCAAACCATAATTATTTAGCTGAAAGGGAAAAGTAACATTATCAGCTCTTAGTACAAGCTTCAATTTTGGGCACCCCACAGAGACGAATTCCATTTCTTCCACTGGAGCAACATCAAGCACCAGCGCCTTGTAGACGTAAGGCTGTCCAGGTTATCAAATTTGTGCGCTCACCTCCCGTTAGAGGACCTGGGACTGGTTTCATTGGTGTAGCCGTCCAGATCCCCAGGTCAACCCGTAGTAACCTAAACTAGTAATCGAACCCTAGGTCCCTCACTCACAGGGTAGGATGTTTATCCTCTTTGGAAACCCCTTCATATATTCCATTTTTATACTCGAAGCCTCTCATATTTATACATACACACCCAAAGCGTCTCCTGCTTATCATGGTTGCCTGGAACCCTCCCGTTTACACTACAGACATATAGTGAAGCAAGGAAACGCCAAACGCACAAAGGTTTGAAACAAAAATAAAAGACAGGATATTGTCACAATAAGATGGGTAATAGAATATTGAAAAAAGGGAGCCGCTGATATATGTACTCTAGTTCACTTATAATACTAAAAAGTGCAAATTTTCGGGACAGCTTTAGTCCAGCAAAAGAATTTGAATATCCTGAGTCTGGTTGATTTCTAGTCCAATTTATATGGGAACTTTCCAGATTCAACCTGATCATCCCACGCTTCAACCTAAAAACGTTAGGGTCCAAAACAAACCAACCATAAACACAGGACATAGGTCCTTATACGCGAACTTGAAATAATTGCATGGTTTGTATTTTTCCCCGTAAATGTTAGTGCATCTGTGGAAATCTATAAAGTTCTGAAGACAATTTCTGAAAATCAAAACATTTCTCAAATAGTACTTGGTCTGATTAACGTTTGGGAACCTCGGATCATGTGGTGTTGTTTTTAAGAATGAATAATCGCCCGTTTCCTTTGCTTTCAGTGTTTGTTGACGGTAATCTTCCATGTCTACCATATTTAGAGCAGATAAACGTAGCCAAAGTACTATAGACTGCGAATAACGCGATATTAAAAAGCGCGAATAGAAACATAGAATATGGTGTACTTAAACGTTACTTTTATCAAATAGCGGCGAAATTATTCTGATTTTGTCGCATAAAAATATACCAATTAATAAGCTCCGAACATGTGTCAATCGATTTGTAAATTTTATTAATAGCTGTTGTTTAATAAAACGAATGCGAAATTTGATCTTCTGTAGTCATTGCAAATTAAGATAGGATATTTCGGGAAATTTTAGCTGTTTGGTTCGATAACAAAGTTGAATAATTGCTGCTTAAGCTTTTTTCGTGTGATTTAGTCTCATACATAAACCCGATTCTATTATAGGGATGACTGGATTTCAACCGACCTCCACATGGGCATACCAGGTTCAGCAGGGGCCAGAACCGACAAATACACTATAAACAGTTCCGAATGCAGGCATTCTTTTTACCTACTATAAGCCAAGAGAAGAATTTCCATTGGCACTTTGTGATAGAATTGTATGGAGGGTTGAATTAACCCTTAATATGGAATAGACGAATTGTCTGTATTACCGGTATAACTCAAATAGCAACCGAGACCTGTAAATAATGAGAACACGTGCAGCAACGTCGAATAGAATATTTTTAAAAGTGCGGTACAATACTCAGCATAGTAAAACACAATTAAAAGTTACATTGTTAACGTAAGCAACCGCCACATCCACATGGGTGCAGCAGTTTCGATGGCATGTGGTAGTCGACCGGCGATTTCAAACCTAGACGCTCCGAACGCTGAGGTAGAGCTTGTGAGCTTTGGTCTGGAACGGATGGAGTCGTATTAGCCGGATCAGCTGGTTCAAAAGGATATAAATCAATGACAGGCACAGCAGGTTCATCGGATCGGATTTGATCGACATGCCGACGATGACTTGACAAATCAGTAATATCGAGGATAGTAACCATGCGATTTCCACTTCTTCCAAGAATTAGACCGCGAGATGGTCGAAAATCATTCCCTTTGAAAAAATGTGACCTCTCCCGATCCAAGGCATTGGAACGTTGTGGTGAGTTTGCGCCCCTTGAATAACAGAACCGGACCTTTCCCAGTGGTTGCTTGATCAGCATTAGGTACTGCATCAGACAATTGTCGATAGACCGATCCAACTCTGTAAATGTACTTGGTTTTTATGGATGATAAAGCTGCCTTTAGGGTCTTGACAAAGTTCTCTGCTAAGCCATTCGACTGAGGATGTCTGGGAGGCGTGAGCAAATTCCGGCATCCGAGACCTTTGACCCAATTTATCAAATGGTCGGAAGTTAAATGTGTAGTATTATCCGCAACTAAAACGAGCGGAATGCCTTCACGGCTGAATATCTTCCGAAACACCGATTTGGTGAAGTCCGCATTAGCAGTGGTCGTCAGAAGCAGTCCAGGCCAACGTGAAAATGAATCGCGTCTCCGAGATGAGATCATCGCGACTCACAGGCAGTGGCTGTAGCAGGAGAGACGAGCCTTCCGCAATCTCCTATGAAGTAGCAGTTCTGGATACGTACTCGACATGCTAGATATTTTTGCAGGCCGATGAACCACATCATACTTATAAGCGCTCAAAGGCGATCACAAACCATACTTATCGACAATAAAACCGAGGCAATCGAACCTTCTGTCGGGAAATTCGCATTCGACGGATTAACCGTCATATTATGCTCGACAAAACGTCGGAATAGCTGGAGGAGTTTCTCGTGATGATCATGTCTGCTTACACCATGGACAAAATTTCATCTTGGTAAACTTCAATCGCATTAAGGCCATCCAATATGCCATTAATGCAATCCTGGAAAATAGCCGGAACAACATTTAGAGCAAAAGGTAGGAAGTTGCACCTGAATAACCCAAAGGCTGTATTAATAACAGTCAGCAAACTGGATTCGCCATCCTGTGGAATATTTTAGATCAATTTTGGAGAAGATACTCGACCCCTTGAATTAATAGAGGTTGTATTCTGGTGTCGGAGCAGTGCATGTCTTCTGTAACAATCGTCGATTGAATGTCATCCTATAATCACCACATAGCCTGGGTGTACAACCGTCGGATTTTAGTGGTGTCACAACTGGAGTGGCTTATTGTGAACAGCTCACTGAAGTCTGTATATTACGCTCAACCAATTGGTTCAGAGCCAGTTCAACAGTCTCGTTAGCCGACGATAATCCTCCGCTTCAAGAACGTGGTGTCTCTTCGGCAACCTCGAGTTTGACTTCGGGCATTTTCATTCCAACAGTCGCCCAGGTACACTTTTGGATCAGATCTTTCAACTCGGACTCAACTGCTGGTAATGAATAGAAACTTAGTTGGAACTTGAGCTGCTTCATGACGTCCAAACCTATAATGGCTGGACCTGTTGCCGACACCAAGAATATGCATTGGAATCTAATACCATCTCGGATAATAGGGATCATACAGAAGCCAATGATTTTCAATGAATGACCAGTGATTCCAATAATCGACTGGTCGGTCTTCTGTACGTGGACAGAACGTTTTCAATGCATGGATGGGAATAAGCGATTCAACACTCCTGGTATCAACAATGAAGGACCACTTTTTCCCATGCGAATTCATGAGTTCTTTGGGAATATGGCCACTGCTATGACTGCTGGAACTCATCCGAGGCATTTCGGATATATTGTCGCCTGAATCGCTAGTAATCGCACAAACCTTTGATTTGCAGACCGATATGATATGGCCTGTTTTCCCACAATTATAGCATTTCGCATCACAGAATTTACATTGCTCCCGTGAAAGCAATTTTACACACGAATGACAGTTACCGAATGATTTATCGGTCTTATTTTTGCGATCGTTAAATCTTCGCGCGTTTTGTCTCCTAGGAATAGATCTGGAGTGAAACACGGTATCTGGAATCTGAGAAATTTTGACAATATTCGAGACGAATTGTTCGCATATAGCACGAATACTCTGGAATGTGGTATTATTGAGGAGTAGTAATTGCCTTTGCAGATTGGGATCATTGATGCCTGCTATTAAACGGTCGTGTAATTACGTGTCTAATTGAGCTTCAAAGCTGTATTTTGCCGCTTTTGTCTGAAGTACAAGTGTAACATCACCGATGTTTTGATCGGATCTTCGCATGAGAGCATGGAATATGCTTCGTTCAGCAGCCTCAAAAGCTATAGGCTGAACATGCTGAAGAATAGCTTCATGGATCTTGGCGAGTGGCATTTAAATGGGCATCTCCGGATAAACCAAGTTCTTCACCAGAGCATAAGCGTCTTTACCAATAGCGGTCAGAAAATAAGCCGCTTTCTTTTCTTCAGCGAGATTATCAATGCAATCCGGTGGCGGAAACTGTCTCGCGCGCGTTATGGACAAGGCCTTCTATGGCCGCCATTACCTCGTTGTTATTTCCTCCATTCCTGTTAAAACATTAAATGCTGAAAGTTCTGGTCTTTGTGACCTTAATAAAGCGTAAAAATTATTATTATTATTCTTCTCGAGATGTTGCATTAACTGATAAGGATTCCAGGTTTGTTTTTGACCTGTAGTGACATTATATTGTGTGTTTATTTATGTCCCACGCATGACATCCATTATACTGGCACCCAATTGGCTACCGCACACCACACCGCATGCTGTGACCTTAACGTGGATAAATTAAGACAATATCGACGCTACTTGGCCGACCCCACTTTTTACCACGACACGCCCCACGTGTGTCCAGACAGGACTCGCCTGCAGCGGGCGCTAAGCATCGCGCCTTGTCGGCGTTTTCGGCCCAGGTCGGGCCCTAACTATTGTTTGAATAATAAACAATATCATTCATTCCCGATCTTCGTCTTTGGCCATCGTACCATTCTGATTTTTGGGCCAGGAAATCTTCGAATTACGACAAACCCTTAATATAGAATAGACGAATTGTCTGTATTACCGGTATAACTCAAATAGCCAACCGAGACCTTTAAAGAATGAGAACACGTGAAGCAACGTCGAATAGAATATTCTTAAAAGTGCAGTACAATACTCAGCATAGTAAAACACAATTAACAGTTACATTGTTAAAGTTAGCAGTCACAACGCACTTGTCGGAGGACCATCGGCAATAAGCCAGAGAGGGTGCGTGGAATAACTATAAACTCTCCGTTCATGTTCTGATCGTGAAATCACGAAATAAAGATGTCAATTGTATAGCCAGTTTTTTAAGTCGTCCAAAATGAAGGTGTGAACAACGAAGTACGCGGGATTTTGCAACTTCGAGTTAGAGACGATTCTGATTGGTGATTGCGGCGCTCTGACAATGGCGAAAGACCATCCAGACCACGCTATAAGAACTCTTAAGTTTCCGATCGGGAGCTATTGACGCCCGCTAACACTTACCATATACCTCGCAACGCTGGCACCCGTCGCTTGGCTCAACAGAAGAACCAAGGCCAACAGCTACGGCGTCGGGATCATCATCATTAAAGGAGTATATCGTCGTGAGGAACAGCAGCTGCAAAACGAATCGGGACTCCATCCAGTAGTAAACACTACGCACAATGAACTCTTTAAAGTGGGTCGGGTATATCAGACCAAGTTCACAGAGCATAACATGGCCTTCAAAGTAAGAAAAATATAATTTCTTTAAAGACGCGTCTTCCGACGGATCGCTTATTTGGTCGATTGGTGCCACTGACGAAATATTCCCGAGAATCTTGATGGCAACAGCCATGTAGCAACCGGTTCATCCTCCATTAGAGATTGATGCAGGAAAATTCTTGACGCCAATCTACATTTGAGAATCGTTGAAGGCACAAGCAAGAACGCAGAAAAATAGTGAGCATTTAAAAATGCAACTGTGCGAATGTTTGTTGAGAAATCAAAATTGACATTTAAGGACGTTCTTCGGAAATCCTTAATTATCGAGTTTTCGTCATGCAGAGCGCCCGAAGTATAAGCATAACAGAACAAATTTCCCCTTTTACGCGACAAAGAGACCAATCTCTTTTGGGGAACCTATAAGTAGCCCAAGATACTGTTTTTTCCTAATTTTTCATCCAACTAGCATTAAAACTCAGATTCTGGACAATTCTTGAGTCTGCTGTCTTCTCATTCCCTTCTTGTCTAGACGTTTACTCGTTGGAACAACTATGGGTCTTAACAAGCTTAATTCCTTGTAAGAGAAACCATGGACCCCATACACCTTTACGAGTTTACTACCGAACCGGGAACAACCCCCGAATCCCACTCCATCGGCCGACAAAACTTTCTTTTTGGACGGGCGTGTGTTGACTTGCCCCACTGTCTCAACGACGTATAGGCGTCAGTTAACCTTAGCTAACAACTGGTGTCTGGACGATCATCAATGACGCTTATGAGCTTCGCATAATACCCCTTCCCTGGATGTCAGACAGCAGTGAACGATCTTTTCCTTCACCCGAGTTTCCTAGAGGATTCTTAACAGCCTTCTATAGCGGCATCATGCGGCCCGGTGAACTATACCACGAAGTCAGCCAAACCTTTAGTGGATGGCGGTGAACGGAAAAAAATGACCCACATAACCAAAGGATATAGTGACAAAGTAACATTCAGGTAAACACATGTGGGTATATTCCTTGGTAGACAAACATACGAAATTAACCCATTAAATTAAAAACAGCAAGATGGAGAACGACATGAGCTAGAATAAAGTCTCCAAATGCACGTTCGGGCATATAATCGGGGAATACGTCCTTGTTTTGGGGGTTGGTGTGCATACGCAAACAGACAGCGAGTATAAAAGACGCAACGGTAGAGATAAAACCAGCCAGAAAAGCGTTAAAGGGGAAAGTACCAACAATGCAGCAGTAAACGAATTGAAGGATTCCAGTAACAAGTATGTAAGCAAGATATACATCAATCAATTTAAGCTTGAGCGGTGTTGTCTTGCGGTATTCATTGTATAAGTCCGATAAAATAGAAGAAAGTGGAGGTTCCGATTTAGAAGGCTTTTGTTGAACCGTTTTCTCCCCTTGAGACTTGGGTTGTTTAGGTGGCATTTCCAGAAAATATCCAAATATCTGTCACTAAATGATTGGCTTACTAGTCACGCTTCAAATGTTTGCAATGTTTAATTTGGTAGCAGTGATGCAATAAAACAATATATTTTATAGGAATATAAAATAGCATTCCGAAATAAATAATACACAGGTAAACACATTAAACATTAATGCACTTCTAGGGAATTTAATATTGCATAATTGGGTAAATCAAGACTTCTAAATCTTTGCGTAAATGTAATAATTTTCAAATAAGTAACAGAAGTCCCTACGCTATTTACAGTATATATAAACGCCTACACAGAGGAAGCTTCTGAGCTTGCAGAAAGAGAGCTTTTTTGTCAAGTTATAGTTGAGCGCTTGTTTGCATTCGCGATAAATGAACCGCATAAAAAGTGTGCACGTTGAATTTGTAACATGGATAAAAACCAGCTTGAATAATTTTTGCTATCAAGAACCAGGGTGTATTCATTGCCTGTTTTCAATTATTCGGCCAGGTCCTTCAATTTGTCGTTTGCAACGGCGTTGTAAACTTGACTGAATCTTTGGAGGTGTTGAGGCTCGTTCGGGTCTAGATTTTGGCAGAATTGGCTTTTAACTGCGCTCTAATTTTTTTACCCGGCGGCTGGTTATATTCGATCCTGGAAAGTAATTGCCATGGTCTGCCTTTCTTATTTAAGTAGTGCCTTCGCATCAATCATGACTAGGGTGTCGTGGTTCAACCGTATTGATACCGACTCGTTCTCCAGAAGAGTTAACGAAATCGACTGGAGCGCATTGTAATTAGCCCGAAAGTAAGCTATCACGAGGATTTCGAAAAGCACTTCCGACGATACTCTTCGGTCACACTCGTTTGTTTGAAAATTTACGACGAAAATGGACGAACGGCGATGAACTTCGCTATGTAAACACCCGTCTTCTCATTCCATTGAACCCTTTAGTGATTGAAGAACCATTATTTTCTGAAATGAACATTGTCTTGAACCTAGACCTATTGCCAACTCATCTGAGCGGTTAAAAGTGATTGAGAAGCACCTCCTCTCTAAATTAGATGACACGCTTAAAGCTGCGATGACCCGTTTTAGTTTGCTTATAAATCAAATAGAAGCACTTTGGACGCCGTGGCTACGTTATCGCACACCCTCCACTCTTCACTTGATGCCGGAGCAAAATCCGTAAAGGGTTTTTTCTTAGATTTATCCTCTGCTTTCAACACTATCTCACGCTCCCGCATCTTTTCTCAACGATGTGCAGATGGCGTTGAAGGATGGTTGATTAATTGGCTTCAAAACTATTTTTATAATCGACGTCAACATGTCAGAGTCGGTAATGAAGCCTCCACCTCCTTGCCAAATAACTGCGGTGTACTATAAGGCGCTGTGCAATCTCCCTTCCTTTTCAACTATTACACGTCTAGCCTTCGGTCCCCTAACGATGTGACACTTATACAATACGCGGATAACTTGACCTTATGCTATGCATGCAAGGCGGATGGTGATTCTCAACAGCTCGGGCAGGCAGTCACTGAGGTACTCGAGTGGTCTTCGGAGGATGGTCTTTTGGTGAATGCATCAAAATGCATCTATATTACATTTTCCCCGACAGCCCTTCACTCCATAATTTCGCTTCGAGCTCAAAATCTAAATTCCTCGGCGTTATTTTTAACAGTCGGTTATCATGGAGTGATCATGTGGATGCCGTCTTTGGTAAATGCCGTCGCCCCTGCTTCCTAGTTCGTCGGTTCAGGAGACTTGGCTTAGGCTCTAGCCACATAAAAACCTTTTGTCCATGCCTGTATAACTCCTCTTATTGTATATTGTTCTCCAGTAATTTTCCCCGGCCTTAAATGTTTTGACTTTTCAACCCTTCATAGACTTTTTAAAATAATCTCGTTTTCTAGTGGTCTGCCTATTCTCTCTTTTCCAGAAATCATCGTTCACCGCCACTTCAATAATTGTCCACTAATCACTGCTCGTATTTTAAGTGACCCCTCCCACCCCCTTTATCTAGTTTACGGCGGAATGTCGAAATTCTGTCCTTCGTTATTTGTCCCGATTTTTAGTTTCACCAGAGCAGGTGAAGCAGGAACTAAAAGACAATTTTCACATCTAATACTTGTTTTTCCTGCTGAAAGTTTTGGTCCTCGTGACCTCAAAAACACCACTTCAATTATTATTATTATTATTGAAGAAATGCATCATCTTGCGACTAGTTTGAACAAGGCTGTAGCGAATGAAATTTCTCGCCACGATCGAAGCAGTATTTTTTGCGGGAGAGCGATTATGAATAATATTGCTCCGTTCTGCATGGCTCCAATTCGATTCAACCGAACAAACGAAATACTCTCGAATTGATTAATCCTAGGAGGGAAATCGATGAATACTTAAAATGCTTTAAAGAATACACTCTTTAAAAATCTTTGATAGACTTGCGGCAAGGTTTAACATTTGGAGGATAATTGTATTTCCAAAACAATTGCCACAAACACAGAAATCTGTTTATGAATTGAAAATTTAGTTAAACTTTTCCGAGCGTAGTGGCGTGCGCTTGTAATCTAGCAACCTGGAGGCCG
Source organism: Proteocephalus fallax (assembly GCA_028672205.1). Classification (NCBI taxonomy): domain Eukaryota; kingdom Metazoa; phylum Platyhelminthes; class Cestoda; order Proteocephalidea; family Proteocephalidae; genus Proteocephalus; species Proteocephalus fallax. Next base: position 47,789 of record JAPUBX010001967.1, on the reverse strand, counting down.
GGTGGCGGAAACTGTCTCGCGCGCGTTATGGACAAGGCCTTCTATGGCCGCCATTACCTCGTTGTTATTTCCTCCATTCCTGTTAAACATTAAAATGCTGAAAGTTCTGGTCTTTGTGACCTTAATAAAGCGTAAAAATTATTATATATTATTATTACATGAATAAAAGCACTCGTTATGTTAAGGGTCATTTTTTAACAGTCATTATTGCTCCACCCCGTTGAATCTAGGAAGATTGCACCGAACTTGAATGGAGTTGCTCGCGCGTACTTTTACTCATTCTTTAATATTAACTGGCTTTCGGAGAGCAACGCATCTCTCGCCAACTGTTGAAGCTTTTGATGGATCTATTTTTTAGATTTTTCTCGGGAAAAATTCCGAACAGCAAACAAGCAGGCTAAATTTACTCGAAAGAAACACTTGTGAGTGTGAGCGAACAGATAATTAATCATCCTAGAGATCGTGAGCAATCAATAAAGTGCGGTTTGATTAAGAGACGTCAAAGCGAAAAGTTCTAAACAGCCAGATTATTTTGATCTTCCGGGACTCCGGCTCTTCTGTTCTCCTCTGTTCTCCTCCCATCACTCCCCACCTCATCTTCGTCTGCTTCGGGCGCCTCCCTATGGCCCCCCCAGGTAGAAGCCTCGAAGGTAGAGACAACAGAAGTGGCTCGCGGTGTCCTTGTGCCGATTGGTGGTCGTTTTCGCGCACTGCTTGACGCGATGGGCGTGAAGAATTCTGGAAGATTCGAGGGTTCGTCACGGTGGGGGTGGGCGTGGCGGAGACTCTGGCTGCTGAAGTTTGGCTCTTGAGGGGTCGCGGGGTTAACTGCAGCGAATGAGTGGTGCTCGTTGATTGGATAGAGGTAGGATGACTGGCTAGTTCCGTTTTGGGAAGTCATATCCACCTGAGAAATAAAAAATGGATTTTGTTGTCTTATTTGCCGATTGCGTTCGCGACCGCCTTGTTGATCTAGGGACTGGCTCTACGCAAATCCGTAACTGACCTTAAGGGCATTACACCATGACATGTTCTCATTTTTAAGCGCGACTCTCTTTTCCGAGGCCATTTAACGATTTCGACAAAGTCGCGAATTTCGCTAGCTGAAGCCCAGGTGGGAGCAGATTGTTTCCCAGTTCTGAAGCGCTCCGCATCCAATCAGATGCCTGCCAATCCGTCAGCGGAAACATGCGCATAGTTATGGCGAAAGTTAAATGAGAAAAAGCTCAGTGTTTGGTGGCGTAAAACTGTGTAACGACTCCACTATCACGCGGAATGGCCAAGTGAAGGAAGACGTCTAGCTAATCGCGTGTCGACAGAACAATGAGTGAATGAGATAGGCAGGAATTGTCAGTGCAGTCAGTCTTGCCACAGGCGGGGGGATATTTCCTGGCAAGACGAACTAAAATCAACGGAGATGAGTGTTGTCGGCTGAATTTAAGAGTTCGCGGACACAGAGCTTTTAGGTTTGTGTGTGATTTGAAGGCGAGTGGTGTTGGTGGTGCCCACATAATTGTTGCAGTGTTGGAACGGTGTGTGAACTTTGTACAATCAGAGATGTAGCGTTTTCAAGTGGATAATGAGGCGTGGGAGTATTTGCTAAATTTGTTTGAATCTGACAATAAATCTTGACTAATAAAAAAACCACACACGATGAAGCCAATCGAAAATCCCAAAAAACAATACCCATTTCTTATTGGTGCTGGTTGTCCAGATGATTAACTCGTAAACGCGTTTTCACCCTCAATTCGGTCCTTCCTTATTTGTCCCAATTTTTAGTTTCACCAGAGCAGGTGAAGCAGGAACTTGAAGACAATTTCCATATCCAATACTTGTAATACTGTCTTGTTTTATGCTGAAAGGTTTGGTCCTCGTGACCTCAATACAGCCGCTTCAAAAATAACAATAACTATTATTATTTCTATTAATTCCTACTCAACACAGTCCCACGCAAATTTCTTATTGGCTGATTTTTCCCGCGGTATTCCTTCGTCGTAACTCACAGTAACGTGTCGCGCCATCGTGTCTGAGACATCCACGGGTACTCCGCCCCCAGTCTCATCGCCTTCGTTCGCTGAATCCTTTCGCCAGGCCACGATCGGGCTGAAAGGTGGCGCAAAGGGCTTCCGTCTCTGATTGGTTCTTTGCAGATCAACCGCCATTTGGCGCATCCGTTTTCGGTACCACCTCTTGAAAGAATAACAGTGATTATTTAGGAATCGATTAAAATAAAGGCGTCAATGTTTCAAATGAAAATTGATTTATCCAATTTTGTTACTGAACTGCTGAAATGGATAGGTTGTAGCAAAGTAATGACTATGAATAGGTTGCATGTTGCAGACGTTTAACTTATGTTTCTTATTTCGTGTTCGCTCAGTCTGAATCTTCCGACAATAGTTTGGGACAAATAATGTTACAGATTTGAAAATAGAAGTTAAAAAACCAGGCACGAATCGATTGGAAGCGCATGCCTCCAGTTCCAAGTCGCGCCGATGCGTCATCCAGTCTCAACTGACACCCAGTAGTCCGGCCGAATTTAGGAAGCTGACCGCTTCTAAACGACACCATATCAAGATCGTCCTTTTCATAGACGACTGAAACGGCTGGGTTGAAGTAGACTAACCAATAAGAAAGTCATCCCCCTCATCACCTCACGGTAACCGCTCAACCAATCAGAGGGTTCCACGAGGAAATTCTGTAGCGAAGGCGAACATTTCCCCCGAGAAGACCCTAAAGATTCCACAAGAAACTGTTGTTTCTCTCGAATTCCTCGCAGAAGATGCAAAACTAGTCTAATTTCGACAGATTTGCAACATTTTCGATTCATGCCGCTAGGCGTTTTTCGAGGCCCAATCATTTCATGCGGATATTGTGTTTATATCACGTTAGGCTCACGCTATTGGCCCATTTGAAATTGAACGATCCAATCGAACGTACGCATTCGAAACTCTGCATAATTAGGGCAGTCATTCTGAACTAAACCGTGAGCTTGAATCCACCGCTTCCAAGTAGTGCCAAGCTTGGCAAAGTGACGGTGAGATGCACCACAGGCTTGACAAATCCGTGTCTCATCGGTGAGGAATACAATCGAACGCGCTGTTAAAGGGTTGACCGTAGCTGTACTTCCTCTTTCCCTAGACCATTTGGCAGAATAGTGGAGCCAGGTTATTCGACTGACGCATCGTTGGGGTGTACTGACTGGAAGTGGCGTTTAGAGCGCTTCGAGAAGTTACTCGATCATTATTCACTAATGCGGGGTCATGGGGTCAAGGTTGCCGCGGTTATGTGCACCTTCGATGTGCACCGGACTAATCTCTTAATCATGTGGGTTTCTACCGCTAAGTGCATCCACGCCATTCCGACCTTCTTTTAAATAAGTCTTTTAAAACAAATGTCCGCGAAGTGTGCATAGGCCCGTTTTGAAAATCTGCAATTGATTGAGAATCCTGAAAGAGTTCGTTTTCGGAGCATGACAATGTTCGATAACGGAAATATTTGCAAAATAATCATCTTTTCTTTTGAAAATGCCATATTGCTTCGGGGGTAGCTGCACCGACCAATGGCTTTGGATACACTGGTTTTCGACCAAATTGGGATGCCTCCACGCATTAAAGGCAGTTCCAAGTTAATTCCAATTGAATCAACTGGTGAACTACGCCAAAAGACCCGTGATAGTTTATTTGACGGCTGCAAAATGACCATCATCAATATAATCCGTTGGATTTTGTTTCTGTTGCAGAGTCTGGTTGTCTTATTTCGTTACAGGTGCTCATGACCTCGGAGAGACTGGGGAAATTTGAGTGGCGGAATTTCCGTGACAGTCTCCGACACCCCTGCCCCCAGCCTATTGTCGGTCGTCTCGTCTGGGAGTCGAACTCGGGGTGTCTCGCGAACAGGGCGAGGATGCTGACCGCAGCGCCATCCGACATCCCCTGGAGACCGTTCTGACCTTCAATAGCGGCGCTGGCCAATCACGTGATCACACTTGGTTCCCCTCAAATGGTAACACAAATGGGGCTTCCAAATAGAGAAGCCGGCCTTCTCCTCCACTCACGTCCATGCCAATGCACGTGGCGATCCATCCGCTGATGAGGATGATGATGATTGCCGACCCGACTACGCAGGCCAGGACGAATGGAAGCTGGGTGTAGTTGTAGACGGCTGGCTGGGATCCCAGGAGCAGATGGGATGTGTTGGAGGTTGGTCGCGTGGAATTCACCATCAACAGAGGCGGTTGCCATCTATCTTCACCCTGGTGGGGGAAATGACAAGCGTTTTATTGAAGTCACAATGACCTAAATTGTACGCATTAAAATCTATCAATACTACTTATGAACTGCGCCGAGTCATCTTAGGCTTTCTCGACACAGCAATGGGCTTTCAAAACTCGCTCAGTTACACTAGATGGGAGGTCATTGTCTTAAGCCAGCGTGCGTGCGTATGCGTGTCGCTCAGTACCCACGGTTGTCCTCAAATGTACTTTGGTCTTTCTCATTGGTCCTTTCTCATTGGTCCTCAAATGTACTTTGGTCTTTCTCATTGGTTCCTCTTATCTTCATTGGGCCAATGAGCATACATTAAAACTTTGAATTTTACTCACAATACGACATTTCTCAAGCCAACTTCTTCTGGTGGTTTTCCTGAACTTCATTAATCATTAAAACATGTCGATTTAATTAAAAATTAAATGGAGCACTGTTTCAATTCCCGTCGAACAGCTGCTGCCCATCGCTTCAATTCGGTTATTCAATTTTACTTTCACCAGCAGAGGTGAAACGGGATATCGGAGACGGTTTTCTTGTGTCGCTCTATGGATTTTAGCGTCCAAAAGTTTGGTCGTCATGGCCTCAATTAAGCGATTTGATAAAATAATGTTTTTTAATTCAAATTTTCCTTTTAAAATCGTACATATAGCATCAGCCGTATTAGTGTTTGACTCCATCTTTATGCAATTATTGATCTTTTGAAAGTCCTTCCACCAGAACCGTTGAACCCTATACGTCAATTAGAACCAACCCAATCGACGATAGTACAGCTGACCACCAATATGTCATTTAAGACATCCTCATTTATTTCATTCCTCCAAGATACCCAGCTTTTTCTCGCTAGTGTATATATAACAGATTTGAAGTAATTTAATTTATAATAGTTTTCCATCAGATGGCGCGATATCTCAAATTATCAATAAAGTAAAAAAATCGATATTTTGTGATAATCATTTGTCAGAATATTTGCATTTCGACGGATATCCAGTGGATTAACCGGATTACCTAGTTTATGAATGGTTTAATGATCTTCATGAAGCCTATTTATGGTCCGTATTAATATAAATAAGGAGGAATTATCTAAAATAGATGTACAAATTATTTGAAGCATTTCAGCGCAATTAAAATTAGAGCTGCCATTTTTTCTTATTAATCAATAAACAAATAAATGAAACAAAGCTGATTTGGCCTACAGTTTTATGAGCTATACGGAATTCGTGGAAATTGCAAAAATCTATCAGAAAAATCAATTAAGACGCACCGATGCCTTGAATTCAAGTCCTGGGGAGTGCATTTGTGGACTTTGTGATTCAAAGTTTTGTTTACGTTTGTGCGTATCTCGCACTTGTCCTTCGAGAAAAGCATCTGTTGACTCAGCGTCGCCAATTGATGAAATTGTTGGATCTTGCTCCACAAAGTCTGGACGCGTGCCTTCATTGAGAGCTGTTTCACCATTGTTAGGAGGTTCGGTATCTCCTGAAAGAGTCGGTTGGATCGATTCTTCTTCAGTCTGGGGTTTATCTACAGGGGTCTCTGTTCCACCTTCATTGGTTACGAACACGCCTGAAGTGAAATTAGAGGTCTCTTGATTTGAGATGCTTCGTGGATGTTGCGCTGTGGTTTCCAAGGCAGAGGGTGGATTTTGACTATCAAACATCTCAGAACTTGATTGATCCATGGAAACGGAACTATTGGGTTCTTCAACTTCGGCGAATGGTGATATTTTTGAAGTCTCCGTTGCTAATTCGGTGGTTCCTTGTATAACCGACGTCTTAAAAGGCATCTCAGTGGTAATTTTAGTAAGCGGTCTTGTTAAGGACGTCTCTGTTTGTAATTCGGTGTTTATTTTGGTAAAATCTGTCGGAATTTCTTGAGATTCTGCGAAGGAACCCATAGTCGGAAGCATCGGCAAAGTTTTGTCAAGTTGCAAATTCGCAGCTTCGGCAATGCTGGTCGCGGAGTTGCTTGACGCGTTCATTGATAAACCACCGATAAAATTATTTCCAAAGACTCGCCATTCTTATTATTATGTGCATTTTCGCCGCCTTTGGATTGGACAGACGCCGTTATTGGTTCATTGGATTAATCCAATTAAGTAGCGGCGGCCTATCGCTATCACACAGGTCCGCAAAATCAGATTAGGTCAACTTTTCTGCATAAATCTGTCGAACCAAACATTCGAAATAGATCATTCACGTGATTGTTACTTTAGTTCATTGAAAAAGAATCTTGTTGCCAAATATACTACTCAAATCAAGCTGCTACTCGGCTGTTCTGTGGGGCTACTTAATTACTAGAGGGTGTTGCCATGCAGATAATCTTTTTCCCAATACGACCGCCGGGAGTGGCCTGTCTGGTGGTCCACCACAGGCCAGATTTGACTATCACCTGGCCACCACGGAAGACCAAAAAACCCAAATTTCCGATGAGAATTCCACAATTTTGTCTACCCAATCAATATTTGTATTCCCTGATTATGAACACTTCACTGTAGCATAAAAATATGATTTCTAGGTGGTCAGCAACACGACGGAGGCTTGAAGATGCCCAAGAATATTTTTAGTACAAGCAAGAGAGCCATAATGATGCTGGAACGTTTATCAAGTAAAACACTTAGATACAAGCAAGGCCGGGACACATTTTAGGCCGTAATAACGTTTCCACCACCAACAAGGAGATTTTTGACAGAGGCCACTGATTCCTGCCATGAGGTGAGGCGTTCCGCCATGGTGGCGATCTACAAATCGGGAAAAACGAAGTCTACTTATGTTGGCTAGTAGCGAGCATTATATATTCACAAAATCATCTTGGAAATGACAAAGTTGATGTCGTTTTCAAGAACTGCCAAAGGCAATTCCGGAAGAGGGAGGGGCGTCTAATGGATTTAATGATCGTGCATAAATTGCGTAATACCTGATCCAGGTCGAGCACTCGGGGCTGCAACCACGTGATTGTCACGGATTGGTTGACCTCATCGATTCGACCCTTCATGAGGTTCAAAGAAAGAGCTCGCATGACCACAAACTCAACCTGTAATCAAATAAAGATGGAGTGAGAAGCTTACAGTCGTAAAGCCTAGCAATCTTAACTTGTTGCTACGAGACAGCAGAAGAAGGGACACGCACCTTGTCGAGAGGTGTTTTGGTGGCCTTCGATATGTCCTCGAATGAAACGACGCACTGGTTCGGTGGACGACGGAAGAACATCTCCATGAGAGCCAAAAGAACAGCCTTTTCATCTAACAGATGAGAGGCGTTGTCAAGATCTTTCACGGAAGACCATTTCGGTTTCAACTTGGCGATCTTCTCAAGATCACCTTTATTGAAGGCTTGGAGAAGGTCGATAATCCAAGTGGCGTCTTTCTTTGTACGAAGACTCTCCAAGACTTCATGAGAAATCTATCAATTTGGAAGATTTCCATAAACTTTTTAATATACGAATATACTATCTAATAATGTAGTTTTTAAGTAGGATGCACGTTGAAGAAAAAGGCCCACATCAGGTATCGTTCTAGTACGCCAACATACGAGAACAGGAGCGTTAATGCAAATTAAGTGGACGGTATCAATTCGTTTACCAATTCGCCGAAATTGTAGACGCCATCTCCAAGAAGAGCAGCAAGTCCTACGGAGAAGGCCCAGTCCTGTTTTTCTTGCTCCGAAAGTTCAGACATATCCGTGCAACCAAGAAATCGCAACGCTTCTTGATAATATTCCGCATGTTTTCCCATAAGCTGAAATAAAGCAGAGATTATAAGACGAGTAAATTCGATAGAGAATTTCGGTAAGCACCTTACCTTATAGTAATGAGAACTCATTCGGTAAAACCTAGAGTGGACCGGCGTTACACCATCAATTTTGGTCAGAATCTCGTTAGTAGATTCAATAATATCACGGGCTCCAGGTAGATCCTTGAGAACAAGCAAGCGGATCATGCCGATGGTTGACTGTGCAAGTATCAGCGCCTCCGAATTTGTAGACATGTATTTGTCCCTGTTTTCTTCAATGAATTTAATAGTACTTTGAGGATCTATGGATGTTAGCATAAAACATTGAATACCTTTTTTGATCATTTCATTGCTCATCGGTACTAAAATTTCGGCTAAAGTAAGGGGATTCATTCTAAAATGGTTTAATTTCGTTCCGGATTATTTTACTTTGCTTTAACAGAGTTTAAAAAATTAAGATCGAACTAAATAAAGATAAATTTGAAAGTTAGAGGCTTACTTCATCAAGCTTGATAGAAGCTACAAACTCGGGCTTATTAAGGGACTCCAATACTTGCAATGTCAGCTGATGCCAGAGCCTGTACCGAATAAGAAGCAGTTGTAAAAACCCACTTTCTAGAGTATAAGTCCCTCATTTTAGTCCAATCATCTTGAAAAATTTTTGGACTCTTAATACGAGCATCTAAATAATCCATGACAGCTTTAAAACAGTGATAAGGAATGGGACCTTGAATTCGTGCTAAGAGAATATATAAACTTAAACAATTAAATTGTCACTACCACAATACTAAAACCGATATTAGTTAAGGATTATCTTAATTGTCACCATTTGAACTAAATTGACTTATAATAACGTCAAATTAAGATAGAAAAAAGGAAATTTAATTTAAAAGGAATGTTTATTTTTTTCAATTTGATATTATAGAACAATCGTCAGTTCATGAAATTATACATAAAATCATTAAACCCAAAATCGGCGATTTTTAATTTACTCGGTCGAAAAAACTACTGCAAGTGAATTTTAAAAAACTTTAATAAGAACCCGTGTTTATGTAATATACACATTGTAAGGAACGACATGGACAGATTGGAGACGGCCATTTTGGTTTATTATCTTTCGATGGTGCAGAGTTCCAAACGATGGTGTTAACGAACCCCTGGTCTACTTAAAGTGAGCCAACTCACATTCTACCTACATGTAGGATGCCTTTCGCTCTCCCAAGCCTCCGCAACCGCTGCCGCTCAACCTCCGCCACACATCCTACAGCGACATCCTCCCTTCGACCACACTATGGACCAGTTGGATAGTTACCCGTTATAAGTACCCGTCCCATTTTCGCCCAAAGCTTCTATTGCATTCCAACGTCTTCGTCTATCGCTTTGATTATTATATCCTCATTCGTAAGTGCGCTTACACGATGCGTGTACCTTCTACCAATCTTCCTGCCTAAGTAAAGGTAACTCGCCCATTTAAGTCGCCTTATTCATGGTGTGGACTGACGTTTGGGGACACCCTCTGGCGGAATACAGGTAACTATTAACTAATCCCCTTTTCCTAGATCTCATACTGGGACATTACATAAGCTATTTGTATGTAATGCACGAGATGGACCAATATGAAGCGGTGATCTTTCCATTTTATCTTCCGATTGTATGGGGTGTTGAAGTAGTGAACGATAACTGAGAAATTAATGTCTGTTAAAGGTTGGGATTGCTAAACTTTTATTTTCCTATAACAAGGTACGATAAGATTTGCCTTTGGCACGTGTACGAGGAACGGGGGAAATTATTCGGGGAATTCTCAACCGCGGTAAAACCTCTTTTCTGTCCTGCGATATATGTAATGATTGTCAAGGCTTAAATTCCTGATATGGTAGTTATCATTCACTACAATGTTTTCACTATTTTATAGTTTAGAATAACAACCGGATACTCACAAACCTTCCGGGCTGCAAACGTATTGGCAAAACCTTCGCAACAAATGTAAGACATATCAGCGAGGTTAGCCACATTGTTTGACTACCGCTAGACGTGGAAGAACGCGATGACATTCAACCACGACTCAAGAGCACAGCTTCAACGTTTTTCAACCTGGAGACAGCATTTCTTACCACGCGCTCTCACTTTTGACGTAAAAATATAATAACTTCACACGATCGACACTTAGCAGTTGGACGAGACGATAATGAAATATTTGATACTTGCCTCGACGCGACGCACTGGAACTGTTTCGGTTCTCTGAGAATTAATTCCCATTTATTAATTCTTCATGATTTTACCCCCATTGTAGACATGACACCCCGATTCTGAACCAGATATTCGGACACTGACTATTAACCGTTCCTGATCTAAATCTCTAGCCATGAAAAATCGATGTCAAAGATTTTGCCCATATGCTTATTGGCCCACTAGACCAAAGAAAAGTGTATTCAAACAACATCTCTATGCCAGGCTGTTCAGGAAAATTCTCTGGAACTCCTCCGACGTCAAATCGTTCTGTCTTCCGGTTGGTGGGGATCTGGGTGGTGAGTGATAACAGACAAGCATCTATCAGCCGTCCTGCCAATGATAGTTGCTTTAATATAATAATAATCATTTAAGTGGCTTTATTGAGGTCACGAGGACCAAAACTTTCAGCATAAAACATGGCAGTATAACAAGTATTAGATATGAAAATTGTCTTTTAGTTCCTGTTTCACCTGCTCGGTGAAACTAAAAATCTGGACAAATAAGGAATGACCGAATTTCGACATGCCGCCGTTCTTGTTGGAATTGAACGGTATGGACGGCGCATTGGTCGAAGAGATTTACATTCCGATAAACTTGAAAAGAGGGGATGGGAGGAGTCACTTAAAATACGAGCTGCTATTAGTAAACAAGTATTGAAGTGGCGTTGAACGATGATTTCTTGTAATAGAGAGAATAGACAGGCTACTAGAAAACGAGATTATTTTAAATAGTCGATGAAGGGTTTAAAAGTCAGAACATTTAAGGCCGGGGAAAATTACTGGATAACAATATACAATAAGAGGAAGGATACAGGCATGGACAAAGGTTTTATGTGTCTAGAGCTTAAGCCAAGTCTCCTGAACCGGCGAACTAAGAAGCAGAGGCGACGAAATTGACCGAAGACGGCATCCACATGATAACTCCATGTTAAAAATAACGCCAAGGAAATTGGATTTTGAGCTCGAGTAGAAATTATGCAGTCAAGAGATTTCAGGAGTGTCGTCATCGGCTCTCTGTAAAAAAGGAATTGTGATGCATTCTGATGCATTCAGCAGAAGACTATTCTCCGAAGTACCTCTGTGACTACCTGCCCGAGCTGTTGAGAATTTCCATCCGTCTTGCCTGCATTGCAGAAAGCCAAGTCATCCGCGTATTTTATAATTGTCACGTCGTTAGGGGACCGAAGGCTAGACGTGTAATAGTTAAACAAGAATGGAGATAGCACACCGCAATGAATTGGCAAGGAGGATGAGACTTCATTTCCGACTCTTACGTGTTGGCCTCGGTTAGAGATGTAGTTTTGAAGCCAATTAATCTACCATCGTTTAACGCCATCTTCACATTCTCGAGTTGGGTGACGATCGGAGAAATCTTTCGGTGACAGATTTTAAGAACCGCGGGAGGGACCCTGTCCGGACCAGTCGCTGTGGACCTCTTGAGGCCTGACAAAATTATAAAGATAGAGGATTCTTGAGCCGGTAGAAAAGCGTTGGATTGAGAGATCTAACGTAAGGCACCGCGGAATGGTAAGCGGATTTGAAGATGAAGCTCACAACTCTTTTTCTACAAATTCGCCTTCATAATTTCATTCGCATTTATTTCCTTTCCCTGCGTCGCCTTCAAAACCTCATTCGGTTCGTTCAGATAAAAGTCTTTTTCCGTGCGCAAAATTGTAAGTTACGCTAAGTGTGATCTTGGGGATCAAGAACAAAAGTTGGTCTGGACGCTGGATCGTTCGACGTACTTTCATTCGCCCACTGAATTCCTCAATCGATATCTAGCAACGGCTTGCGCCCTAGGTAGACCTCCAACGGGCTGTGTTGTCGGTAAACCCAAAGGGCTTCGACCAACGTGTCCCTCCATCCATTGTTTGTGTCCGCGCAAATCTTCTTGATGCGGTCTTTATTTGTACGGTGAACTCCCTGGCGAAAAAATTGGCATTGTAGGTCGCACGGGTTCGGGGAAGTCGTCGCTGGTCTTGTGTCTCTTCAGAATCATCGAATCCGCGGAAGGGGTTATTTACATCGATGGGCGAAACATCGCGAAGATGGGACTGCATGACCTGCGTCGTGGCCTCACCCTCATCCCACAGGACCCAATTCTCTTCTCGGGGACTATCCGCTTCAATCTGGAACCTACTCCGACGAGACTGTCTGGGAGGCTCTGCGGCTTGCGAACCTGAGTGCCTTCATCGAAGAGAACGCCAACGGCGAGGGTCTCCTGATGGCCGTCTCCGAGGGCGGTGGAAACCTCAGCCAGGGCCAACGCCAATTGGTGTGTCTGGCGCTCGAAGGTGCTCGTGTTGGACGAGGCCACGGCTGCCGCTCACCGACCAGCTCATTCAGAAGACCGTGCGCGCTGAGTTCGCCAACGCCACCGTTCTCACCATTGCTCATCGCCTCAACACTATTCTCGACTACGACAGAATATTGGTACTCGATGCGGGCCGTCTTGTTGAAATGGGTTCTCCGCAGGAACTGGCAGCACGGCCTGATTCTATCTTCCGTGGGATGATTGTCGAGGCAAACCTTCTGGGTGAAATTTATGGTCCCAGCAAGAGTAAATAAAGCCGGCAACTATGAAGACCTACTAGACTCCACTATTTTCCCGATTGCATTCGCAATCAACCGCTTTTAATCCTCAATTATCCTGGCATGCTCGCCAATGTCGTGATTCGAAGATTAGTCGATACTTAAGACCACTTAACCTTTTTACGACATACGCGTCTAAAAAGGGTAATATATGAGAACGCAAACCGAGGTATAATCAAGAAAGGTTTCTTGATTCAATAATACAAAGGCACGACGTTAAGTCGGGGATGGTGCGTTCGTGGGTCGAATTCGGTTCGTGTCCGGTAAAACAAAAGGGACCAATCAGGTCATTACAGATGCGTTGTTCACATATTAAGAAATTTGTTTTCTGTTCAGAAGATAAGCTTTTTATTTAAAATAGTGTGGGAATCAAGGTTCTCCTGCCAAACTCTTGCAAATATCTTCACACAGTCATTGTGTCCGTTAACATTTACTAAAGTATTGGTGGCAATAAACTCCAAGATACATGTATTTGGATTCATGTTCTCTTAATGAAACACTCTATGCTGTGTTATCAAAAATAGGTTTCGCTGGAAACGGCTAATGCTCTGCAAACAGAGAGTGGTCGCTCTAACAACGACTATTCTGTTATAGGAGTCGGATTCAACAAGAAAGGGTCTTTCTGAACGTTTTTTTGCCAACTCGGGTTCACGGTTCATGGATCGGGTGGAGCCCTACAATTACGTCATCACTTTTAATCATACTCTCCGTGAAGCGCTCAGTTTTAAATCAAAACCAACGGCAATGCTTTTACTGCATTAGCTATTGAACGCAATAGCAACACCTTTCTCTATTAACACCCACATTTCATCGTGGTGCCACAAACACGTTATGACCTTGAAACGGTGTGTGATGGAACCCACAACGGCTCAGAACATTGTAGATGTTGTTTAATTATACAAACAAAAGCATTCAAACAAAGAGAACTGTCCGATAATGTTTCCGAAAGATCAATCGTAGATTATGGTGTTTAAAACACGTTGTCAGTGTTCCTTTTTTAGCCAAATAGCGCAGCATCATAAAGCTACGCATTTGTTTTAATACAATCTCATCTGAACAACGAAACATGTATTAAGCTGCATTTTCATTAATTAGTTATAAAATTAGCAAATTAACAGAATGATTTCGCCAATTTCCCCCTTTTAACAACCTGAACCGGTGTTTAAACTCGTATGTTCTAAGCCCGCGATTAAAATCTACGTTTTTGATGCTGATCGATAATTCTGGCAGTTGCGAATAAAATTAAAATAAATAAAATATTCACAATATTCGTCGATTCATTTGATTCAGCAACGATGATTAATTGGATACGCATTCGTTTTAATACAAACAAATCTTAACAACTAAACATGTCTTAAGCTGCATTTCTATTAATAATTTATGAAAACAGCCACTGAACAGAATTATTCTTCTAAATTTTCTTTACCTTGACCAATTTTCAGAATCGCATCGCGATTTTACAGCATTGCTGCATTATCGAATTCAACGCTGATTTGTCTTACTGACTCATGCGTAAACCGATTCAATCAAGTTTGCAATTGTAACAGCAAACAATGCATCCATTCGCGGATCTAATTGGTTTCGGAGACGCGTGCGCGCGCACGAATCACAGACACCCAAAACGCTATTAAATGCGTGCAATTTTGTAGCTCTAAACATTCAACGACTTAACAACTTGACATGGCTGCTGAACAAACTGCCCCAGCTGCAACCTCTTTTGTCCCCAAGATCGAGGTGAGTGAATGGTATAAGCTCTGATCTCCACAAATTATGTCGTCACTTTTTAAACAAAACATTGGTGTGAGAACAGATAATGCCTAGCATAACGAGATCTCTGCAAACGGATAGAGTTTCTTTGGAGTAGCCGCTCATTTTGGGATCACGTTTGATCCCGTTTGACGGGGTCCTACGGAAAAGCTTTTATTTTGCAAACACGACGTAACTCGCGCGTCCAGCAATGTTCTACGCGCAAACTGGATATTCTTTTAGAAGATTTAAACAAGCACGTAAAGTCACGCCTTCATTCGTGCTGCTTGTATACGACACCATGTTTAAATCCAAGCAAACGTCGATTAACAATATCGTCATTCCTTTGAATAATGATCTCCGTGAAGAACCCAATTGGAAACAAAACGAACTGCTAAGCTTATCCATACACAAAGCGTGATACAATCACAGATCGAAGCCATACGCCTTCTTTGAGTGCTGTTATATACTGCATGATGTTTTTTTCTGCGTATCTATAAACCATAATCTCAGTTTATATTTATTCTTCTTAATTCCCGTAATGTTAACAAAAGTGAACTCAGTTAGAGTTGGTAAACTGTTACTACATTTATGTGCCATCTGCAGACTGCCTGAGCTATTGAACGCAATGACGCATTAACTACACCCACGTTTCATTTCGTCGTGGTGCCAAAATCACGCAATGACCTTGTAACTTGGTGTGATCGAACCCACAACGGCTTCAGTTTATTGTAGATCATCAACAATATTTTTAATGAAGAATTAAAACAATGGGAATTGTCCGAAAATTAGATATCTTCGTGGCGCTGTAACGAAGCCCTATCTTTTAAGAAAAAATGCCAGTCTTCTTTTATTTTATGCAGTATTTAACCAAGGTTTCTGCTATAACAGTTATTGTTTTAGTTGTTTGAAATTGATAGAAAAAGAATGGAATTTCTACTAATTAATAAACTAAATTCCACATCAAACGGAATTGACGGTCTAATTAGCATTTTAATCGAATTCACTGGATTCGCCACCTGTATATTACAAAGCGATTGATTTCAGCCGATGCAATCGAAACCGATCGATAATTTCGGCAGTTGCCAATTAAAAACACTTTGCTTCTCTTAAGGAGAACCGCAAACGACTCTTTGTCTACGGCAAGGCGAAAGGCGACGACGGCGAAAACGCGTGTCTAACGACTTTACCGGAGTTCGAGCAAGACGGAAAAATAGACGTTCGTTTCCCGTATCTCTGGGGGCACGGCGTTGCCAGTCTCAACGGTGAGTCGTCTGTCGCGACCTTTTCGTTTTGCCTTGCAAGCAAGAAAGGTCACATCGCCGTGCTTTTGGTCTTACAGACAACGTCTACTCCATTGGTGGAGAATCAGACGGCAATGTCTTCCCAACAGTCACGGGGATCGATGGCCGGACGGGACGCGTCACGCAGGCGCCACCACTCGCGACCCCTCGCCGTTCAGCAGCTGTTGCCGCGTCTTCCAACGAACTGTTCGTCTGTTGCGGAAACGGAGGAGAAGGGGTTGGTAATCTGTCGAGTTGCGAGCGCTGGCTGGAAGGAAGGTGATATTTTTGTGGCCGTGGCGTTGTTGTTGTCAGCCTTTTCGTTCTCAGTCACCGTCTTCTTCAACTTCGTCTTCTCTTTTGCCCACAGTCCATCCTGGCGACCGCTGACGCCACTCAAAACAGCACGCGAAAGATCAGTCGCGATTGTCTTGTCTCAGGACGACGCCATTCTGCCCAACGCACCGCATCTCGTATTGACTGGGGGGTGGGATGGCGGCGTGACCGACGGCCCGGGGGTGGAACCTGTCCAACCAATGTTCCTGTCCGACGTGTCGCTGCTCAGCCTGGGCGGGAACGAAGATGCGCCACAGTGGATGGAATTGGCGCCGATGCACAACGCGCGCTGCGACCACGGAATGGCTCTCTTCGCTGGGCGTATTATCGTTGCGGCCGGTCTGTTCTGCGACTCTGTGGAGATGCTGACAACCCCGCGGGCAGTCGGAGACCCTGGCCAGTGGACTGACCTCAAACCAATCGGTGTGGCCTTACCCATCTTGTGGGTTCGCCTCGTAGTCCACCAGAATCGACTGCTCGCTTTCGGTATGTAGTGATAGAAATGGTTATTATTTTTATTATCTGTGAGACTGAATTTCTATTTATTCACACCAAAGAATGTCTTCACATATGCGATGGCGAATCACAAATAGCAGAATTCGTCGGCGACAAAACCGGCCAAAAGTTGGACGAGGAGGTGAGATTTTTAATGTTTCATTCGCCTTTTATGCACTTCTATGTTGTCGGGCTGCATACGCATTGTCGTCGCCGTAGATACAACGGTGTTATGACTGACTGCGTTTCTGATTAAATTGTACAGACACGCAAACAAAGATTCTCCCTTAATTGTTCCTTTTTGCTTCTTTGCAGGTAGATTTGAAGCTGTTCGAGTGGCGTCGCATTGGCGGCTGTCCGGATGCTCTCGAGTTTCTCGACGGCGGCGTCGTCGTTGACATCGGCGGCAAACCTTTCAAATAACCCCGAATTATTTAAACACATTTATTCTAAATTCATTGTTTTCTTCGGGATAAAAGCTTTTAAGACCAAGCTTACTATGTTGGCAAAAATTTGTTATTTTTATGAGTTTAGGACATCGTGGTAATCCGAAAGTGTTTTCTAGATACGTTGAGAAAATGGGAAACCTTTAGTAGTTCATCCGGAGACGTTCCGATTATCCGGCGTTGAAACTTCGTGAGCGTAGTTGTAAACAATAATAGATTTTTATCAGCTGGTTCAGAAGGATGGGAATCAGTTACGGGCATAGCTGGTTCATCGAATCGGATTTGATCGACATGCCGACGATGACTAGATAAATCAGTAACATCAGGGAGGATTGTAACCGTACGATTTCCACTAATTCAAAGAATAAGACCGCGAGAGGGTCGAAAATCATTCTCTTTGAAAAAGGCGACTTCTCCCGATTAAAGGCATTGGAACGATGTATTGAGTTAGCGCCCTTTGAATAAAACAACCGGACTTTTACCAGTGGTAGCTTCATCAGCATATCGGTACTGCATCAGGAAATCGTCGATAGACCGATCTCAGTCTGTAAATGTACTTGGTTTCATAGATGATATAGCCGCCTTCAGGGTCTTTACGAAGTTCTCTGCTAAGCCATTCGACTGAGGATGTCTGGGAGCCGTGAGCAAATGCCGGCATCCGAGACTTTTGACCCAGTGACCAAATGGTCGGCGCGTGAAATGTGGACCATTGTCCGTAACCAAAACGAGCGGAATGCATTTCACGGCTTACCAGAACTTCTGAAACACCGATTTGGTGAAGTCAGCATTGGCATTGGTCGTCAGAAATACTTCAAGCCAACGATGAAACTGAATCGATCACGACAAGGCATAGTATTTGCCGAGAAATTGTCCATGATAATCAGCATGTATTCGTTGCCATGGCTCACTAGGACCTTGGCCTTGGATCGTTAGGAAGGCCTTTAGAGTCAACTTGTGACAAACAACCATCGCACCAGATATAACGTTACGCTGGATATCGGCTTCAAGTTCCGGCCACCAACATGAATTTCTGGCCGATGATTTCATTATGTCGACACCAAGATGACCGGAGTGCAGATCGTCAAGAACAGATTTGCGCAGCACTGGTGGTACCACAATACGGTCTTGATAACATAAAAGACCTTCAGGAGTTGAACCCAAATCGTCCCTCCGAGAGTAGAATTGTGGGAACTTCTTTTTATCAGCATTATTGCAGCCTTTTCTGAGTGCCGTTGGAATTCTCTTGAATGCCAATCGCGTCTCCGAGACGAGATCATCGCGACTCACAGGCAGTGGTTGTAGCAGAAGAGACGAGTCTTCCGTAATCGCCTCTGTAGTAGCAGTTCTGGATAAGTATTCGACATGCTGGATATGTTTGGCAGGCCGATGAACCACGTAATAAATATAGGCGTTCAAAGCGAGACGCAACTGTTGCACCATAGCTGCAAAAGCCTTTGAAAATGAATGACTTAGATTGTAAATGAATTGTAAAGGTTAATTGTCAAACCCAATCGTGAATTGTCTGCCGAATAAGTATTTATGCAACCGAATCACAGCCCAGAAAACCGCTAAGGTTTGGCGATGCGTTTGGGCGTATCCATGTTCAGCTGTGGACAACCGCCGTGATATGCAGACAACAGGTCGGCCCTCTTACTCCAACACAGCAGCTATGCCGGAGGTCGACGCATCAGTAATCAGTGTTGAATGCATTCTTGGTGCGAATGTTTGTAGGATAGCTTCTGAATTCAAAAAAGCGAGCAACTTTCGTAATTTCGCCGCCTCTTTTGGTCCGATGGAAGAGCTTGTCAGAGACGTGCGCTCGAACCGTTTGATTTGTATTTTGGTTTTTGAACGAGAACCAACCAAATCTGTCACAGCAAACCGTATCCCGGGTTGACCTCTAAAGTTTGAGTTCCGCAACAAACGTCTGTAGATTCGTCAAGAAATTGGATTCAAACACGATATGCGATGCGACCCAATACTACAAACCCAAACATGCCCAGCATAAATTATAGGCGCCATCTCTAAACCGGTACACGGATAGTTTAAGAATAAAGTTTCATCAAAGAAGAAATTGACAGGTAAATGGAAGAAAAATTAAGTAAGTTACTGGAAATTGGCATCAACAGGCGAATAAAACTCTTGAAAATTTTAATAAAAACCGATTTTGTTTAAATCCGTAGGTCAGCGTAGACAAAAAGATATGAATTTTGCCGACGCATTGTACTTGTATACAGATGTCTTTCCAGTGCATATAAACACACGGTATTAGGTAACGACAAAATCTAGAAAAGGCGTTCGAACCTTTTATTAATGAAGATTAATAAAGCTCCAATTATTCAATATTAAAACAGCGTCTCTGATCCCTGAATACAAGCATCGGTGGTTTGTTGATAAAGATTGTGGCTTACCTGTTATCGGTGGATATTTTCAGAATAATTTTTCTCCACTAAGCCGACGAATGTCTGACAAAAGTCGTAGAGTGGCGGTAGAGCGGTGGTTGGCGTGATATTCTGCGGCAAATTAATTGCGCAAATGAACTCCTTGGACTGACACCAGAGCTTTTTTCGTCAGTTATTGTAGAAATGGCGCAGAACGAAGGAACGAAAAATTGCCTCGTAAATTATTCGTCTGCAATCCTTGTAAGGCTTTCAATTTGGAAGTGAGGGTCTTTAGAATTAAAAAATTCAGTGATCGACCAATTATGCCAGCGAGGGTTTTGGGGTTTAGAACAAGGAAACAGTATGAACCTCACAAAAGTGATGAGCGTGTTCAAACTCACATGAAAGTGTTCATGGCAGATTTCCTTATCAGAGCGTCTAACACTTGTACAGGCAGATAGGTCACGGGAATTGCTTTGAGCGATTTTGTCGGGAAAATGTTGCGTCTAAAATTTAGCGCAAACCGTAGAGAATAATTTCATATATTTCGCGCTCAGGTCAAAACTACAAAAATGCTATATTAGGACGTTATTTTTCTTTCAGAAAGGTCATCCAAGTATTGTATTAGTGTCACGTCGTGAGGGGAACGAAGGGTAGACGTGTAATTGTGAAAATGTAATGGAGATCGCTCTGCGTCTTGTAGTACACCGTAATTATTTTCAGCGTGTCCACCAATTTAGAGAGATAGTAATTGACGAGCTGGGTGACAATCGGTTCTTAAAATCTGTCACCGCGGGAGGTACCCCGTCCGGACCAGTCGCTGTGGAGCTCAAGAGGCCAGCCAAAATTGTGGAGATAGAGGACTCGTGAGAAGGTAGAAAAGCTCTTGGATAAAGAGATCTTACGCGATGCACCGCGCAATGGTCAGCGGATTTGAAGATAAAGCCGTCATGTAGAAAATCGAGGTTTTGGGCACACTTGGTAGATATGAGCGATGGGTTTCCATCAATCAATTAAGATTTTCCCAGAGGTCGCAGGCTTTCGATGTTCTGATCAGCTCATCTACAAAAATTCGACAGTGATTTACCATTGCTGTGATTATTATTGAAATTGGTTTGATTTCTCTGGCGGCAGAGCTGTTTCTTTGTTCGCATCAATTGTTTAAAAAATTGAGATCATGGAGGTGAGGGATAGTTACGTCAGTGGTTTGTGTATATCGGATAGCTTCCAGCCATTGGACTAATCATATATATCGATATAAACATTATATTTGCATTCAAACACTTGTAAAACACAGTTCGAAGATGTAGAGAAATCGCGATTAAAAATGACTGAAAGCGTATCCGAGCAGTGTCGTTAAAACGACATTTTCAACGATAGAATAAATCGATCGAAAAATTGAAGCTATGCACGCGTTGCATAAATAGTTTACAGCTTCTCAGTACCAATTTACGGTTTCGTGACTTCCCAAATAAACGATCATAATTGAAGATAAACCGGTGTAATCGTTTTTGGCCATTGTCTATTTTCGTTGTTTATATTTTAGTTATCAAATACATAATGGCATTATTAGACAGAAAATCTATAAATTATATCAATTTAATGATTCAAACTGACACCAAGACAACAATATAAAATGTTCCGTATTTCCTCTTCTTTGCTTGAAAAAAATGATTGAAATTTTTATTTGGTTTTAACCGTGTCGTTACTCCGGTTGCAAAAACCAATTTCCTTCGTGTTTGATTTGTGGGGACACCATTAAAGCCCATAATTACAAAACCGACGACATCTTTAAAGATACACACAAATCATATTAAGGCTTAGATAACTTTACACACGCGTCTTGTGTAGATCCTCTGTAAAGCTCGTGTTTAAAACGCAAGAGTTGTCCGGATTAGCGAATAGAAAGACTACCAATGGTGTATCAACGATTCAACCGAGCGCTTCTCGAACTTGTGCCAGCACCCAGTCTTTTACTATTTTTTCCTGAGAGAAAACAACAAAACATGTCTACTTTATTGGTATCGAATGCATGGATTGTAAAAGCCACACTAAAACATACGCTCCGAAGTATCGGCTATCCTCTAGACTTAATCTTCTGTTTTCATTAGCTCATTAAGCCTAAGCAACGTGGCTTTAGCCTCTTCAATGCCTTCTGGGAAGGGAGAATCAGCCTGGCGGGTGGTAACAATTCGGTTCAGAATGGGTGTGTTATGTCAAGAATGCGGGTAAACCCATGAAGAATATATTCAGAGAGCCGTTTGTATGAGAGCAGTTATTGCCATACTCTTTCTGAGGACTGCTGGTTGAACTTGTTTACTTCCAGATAACCAAATAAATTACACTGACTGGAGAATGGCGGAGTGGGACAGTCAAAAAAGTGGAAAAACTTGTCCAGGAAGTAATGGCAGCATCCGAAGAGGATGAAATTAGATACCTAGCAACATCGGCCATGAAGGTATTACCGGAGAATGGTCTCCAGGCGACAAGTGGCCCACACCCTACGAGCCAATGGAGGTTGCGAAGCTTTCGGGAAAATAAATAAGATTCTATAGAAATAAGATTCGTTACTCCGAAAAACAGTTAAATCGGTTTTCGCGTGTCCGCTGTGTCGGAATGACCTCTGTAGCCCAATGGACCACGCTCGACAGAAATATCAGTCAAACGCGGAAACCAGCGCTCCCAGATGACACGGGTGCATCATCTAGAATACAAATGCGTCCATCTCCTTTTCGGGTGATCTGGAGACGCCTATTGTACAGTATCCCCGAAAATCTCCATCTACGAAGTAGGAAATAGTAGGCACCCGCATAATGCCTTAACGCCATATACGATCTGACCAAATGCCACAAACCTTTACATGCCCAGCAGAAATGATAGGCGCCATCCATAAACAAGTACACGGCTAGTTTAAGAACAATAAAATTTCACACGAATTCAAGTCGCTTTTTGTAATTGTCGTTTTTAAATATCGATTGTTGGGTTTTTTGTTTTAATGCTAACTGAGGCGGGCTGAATTTAGGAATTTCGTGAACGTCGCGTGAGAAAACGGTGCGTGTGATTAACTGTTACCTTTTTTCTTGACCTAAATACAAACTCGATGGACGTGAACATTCCGAATCTCCTGCCCAGAAAGGGCGTAACGAAGAGGATGTCGACAACAGGACGCCGACCCGTTTCTTCTTCCCAAGCCGATATAACGAAACTGGAAAAGGCGTTGATGGTGGCTTAACTCTCCGAGTGTCGAGACAGACAACTGAACAAGGCCCTTTCGTCGCCAGTGAATACGTCGGCTATAGAACTAGAGCCGTTGCCCCGATCCACAGCTAGAGATTTAGAGCCGTTGCCCTGTACCCGAGTCCTTTCCCAACGACCGACCAATCCCCATCCCCTGACAGAATTCCCCCAGCCGATTGTAACCCCTTTTTCCCCAGTCTTGTATTTTTCCCCTTACACGGAGTTTGATGTGTTGGTGTTCACGGCCTTCTGGTCCAAAGAAGGTGAGGCAACTCACTTTCTCCCCTCATACAGGATGCCTTACGCTCTCCCAACCCTCCGCAACCGGAAACCGCAGCCGCTCAAACTCCTCCACACATCCTACAGCGACATCCTCCCTTCTCCTAGTGACAATATAAGCTAGACACAACTGATTGGAAACGATTTGATGTCTAATAATGCCATTATGTATTTGATAAATCAAATATATGCAACGAAAATAAACAAGTCTATTCTCGTGTGTTTAGAGTATTAAGAAATGCGTGTTATTTAATAAAAATAACCGCGTATACAGTTATCTGAGATTGTCGAATAGAGCCTGTTCCCACATAGCCTTTGTGAGAGTCTCCTTTTTGTCTAAGTATTAAGAACGCTGGACTATTAAATTTTAAAAAGCTATTTAGTCCCATTTAAATGGTCTTTGTAAAAACATCAAGGTAGAAACGATTTCACAGGTTTATGTTCAATTATGATCGTTTGATTTTAGAAGTAACGAAACAGTATATTGGTACGTAGACGCTGTAAATTGTTTATGCAACGCGTGCATTGCTTCTATTGTTTGAGGTTTCGTTGGAAATAAACTGCCCTGATACGCTTTCATTCATTTAAAATCGCGATTTTTCTACATTTCCGATATTTGTTTCATAGGTTATCGAATAGAAATATAATATTAATAATGTTTATTGGTCCGAATGGCTGGAAGCTATCTTGGTTGAATCACAATCCATTAAAACCCATTTAGCATTTGTTAGCTGCATAACACGCGAATCGAATTAGAGAGGAGGTTAAAGGTGCAGAAAAATGGATCTGCTCGTTATTTTTGCTAAAAAGCAGTGATGAAACCTCTTGATTTGCGAAATAAGAAATCCTTGCCTAAAACCTTTTCTGTGCCCATTCAAAGCGCATGCTTTTTTCAAACTTTCGATGACTCTGTGATTGAATTAATTTTGAAATAAACACAAACATTTTACCGTAAATATCCGTTAAATTAACCGATAAATAATCTACTAATGATTTTAAAAGAGATAATCTGATAACCCTTTCAGCATTAACGGTTACAGGAGAGCAACACAATAAATGTCTTGATAAACATGTTTTCATGCATGAAAATACGCCTCTAATGTGTCAATTTCGGATCATCGACACTATTATAGGTTTCCGGTGGACTCAATGGATCTACAAAAAACCTTCGGACAAAGACGATGTCCAAAACTCATAAACATAACAACTATCCGCCCATATGGTACACCTGGTCTAAATACAATAGCAATTTACCTTAATTACAATTAGTATTACCTGGATATTTGTGTAGAATATGATTATTCAGTAGCATGCATTATTTCGTCGAATTTCAATAGTAAAATTCCCACCGACTAAACGCAGTCATATTAAATGATATTCATCAAATGTAGCCATTGTTTTTCCAATTCAATTGACGAATTCCCCCTTCCTACGCAGGCCTTTGTTGCAGCCGAATTCGTTTGAAATCCGCTTGCAGTCACTAATATTACCAACCGTCGGTTCCTTTAAAATCCGTAAATCGAAGAAAAAGCTTTGTATCCCGAAGAAAACAATTGATTGACAATGAATGCGTTTGAACAATGTATTTTATAAAATGAATAATGCGGGATTATTTGGGGACGTCAACGACGACGGCGCCTTGGATGTCCTCGAGAGCATCCGGACGACCGTCAATGCGGTGCCACGTGAATCGCTTCAAATCAACCTGAAAGAAGCACAAAAGAAAACATAAAGGGAGAATCTTTGTCCGCGTGTTGATAAAATATAAGCAGAAACGCAGTCAGTAGCAACACCGTGGTTGCCACGGCAACGCCAAGGCGTCAGTTGTCTACCAACATGGAAGTGCATGAAAGGCGAATGCAACATGAAAACTTCTCACCTCCTCGTCGACTATTTGGCCGGTTGTGTCGTCGACGAATTCCTCAATTTGTGATTCGACACCGTTATAGCCAATAAATTCTGTAATGTTAATAAGAAGGAATTGATTCTTTAAAATGATAAAAAAAGTAATAATTTCCATCACTACTTCGATATACCGAAAGCGAGCAGACGATTTTCGTGGACTGCGAGGCGAACCCACCAGGGTTGAGTTACACCGATTGGTTTGAGGTCAGTCCACTGGCCGGGGTCACCGACTGCCCGCGGGGGCGTCATCATCTCCACAGAGCGGCCGAGCCGGTTTGCCACAACGAGAATGCGCCCTGCGAAGAGAGCGATTCCGTGGTTGCAGCGCGCGTGGTTCATCGGCGCCAATTCGATCCACCTTGGCGCATCTCCATCCCCCCCAATTCTCAGCAGCGACACGTCGGACAGGAAACGGATGTCGTCATCGTACCCCCCAGTCAAGAGGAGATGCGGTCCGTTGGGCAGAAAGGCGTCGTCTCCAGACAAGACAATCGCGGCTGCCCTGGTACGTGCTATCTTGAGTGGCGTCAGCGGTTGCCAGGATGGACTGTTGGCAAAAGAGAAGAAGACGGTGACTGACAACAACAACAACAACAATAACAATAACAAGACGGCCACAAACAACTCACCTTTCTTCCACCCAGCGCTCGCAGCTCGACAGACAACCAACCCTGACTATTTCTTCCTCACAAAACACGATTCCTCCGTCGTAGCCGCCACAGACAAACAGTTCGTTTGCAGACGCGGCAACAGCTGCTTTACAGCGAGGGGTCTTGAGTGGTGGCGCCTGCGTAACGCGTCCCGTCCGGCCATCGATCACCGTGACTGTCGGCAACGCATCCGATAGGCCGGGCGTTTGTCCACCAATGCAGTAAACGTTGCCTGAAAGACCAAAAGCACGGCGATGTGATCTCTTTTGCTTGCGAGACAACACGAAAAGTTCGCGACAGACGACTCACCGTTAAGACTGGTAACACCGCGCTCCAAGAGAACTGGGAAACGAGCGTCAATTTGCCCGTCTTCCTCGAACTGCGGCAAAGTCGTTATACACGCGGTTTTCTTGTCGCCGCCTTTCGCCCGGCCGTAGACAAAGAGGCGTTTGCGGTTCTCCTTAAGCGTAACAAAGTTGTTTAATTCGCAACTGCCGAAATTATCGTTCGGTTTCGATTGCATCGGATGAAATCGACCGCTTGGTAACATGCAGGTTGCAATACCGGTTATGAATCGACAGAAGCGCAGAATTGTAAGATTTTATTAAATTTATCGATTTGCTTCGATCTGCGATTCTCGCACGCTTTGTGTATGAATTCGCTTAGAAGTTTTTTTCGAACTCGGAGGTTCGCGTAAAGCATGATTCAATGTAATGACGTTATTGTTAGGCTCCACCAAATCGATGTTAGTTTGGCTTTTAAAAAAATGTGTTGTTTACAAGCAGCACGAATGAAGGCGTGATTGAACATGCTTGTTCAAATCGACTTAATAACACTCGTATATGTGCGTAAAACAATGCTTGACGCGCGAGTTAATTCGTATTTTAAAACAACGGCTTTTCTGTTGTGTACCCTCAATGTATTTCAGCCGGTTTATATCAAACAGGATCGCATGATGGTCGTCGGTTTAGCGGCCAACCACAAAATGAAACACAACGTTTGAAGAATTCTCGTTCTGCGAGAGCATTAACCGTTTCCAGCGGAACCAATCTTTTTTAACAACACCCTAAAGAGCGTTCTATTATAGATCTGAAAACACTGGAAGATTCTCCAACCAATCAATACTAGAATTCGCCAAACCGTTCCATATTGTTTTCATCTACAATGCTCTGAATTATTCGGTATCACATAGAATTGGTAGGTCCCCGGATAGCATGTTTCAAGGTCATGGCGTAATAGTGACGCTACGATGCATTGCAATGAATGTGTGCCAGGGCTAACATTAAGGAGTGATTCAATACGCTTGTACAAATAAAATTGATGTAAGTTGGTGTAGAAGTGACTTAAACAACAACATGGAAAAAAAACTTTATTCTTATACAACACCTATTTTTAGTTTCAAAAAATACGACAAACTTTGGTCAGATTTGAGATTATACCGTTCACCCATTGGCTCACCTCGATCCTGAGGTCGCAGTCGCTGTGTCGGAGTGCGTCGAGGGGAACCAATGAGGTTGCAGTCGGGACAGTTTGTTCAGCAGCCATGTCAAGCCGTTTAGTCGTTGAATGTTTAGAGCTACAAAATTGGACTCAGTTGATAGCGTTTTGGGGGTTTGTGAGTCGTGCGTACGATGTGTTCAGGTGCGCAAGTACACGTCTTCGAAACCAATCAGCTCCGCGAATGACTGCATTGTTCGTTGTTACAATTGCGAAGTTTATTAAATCGGTTAACGCAGTGTTTCTCAACCTATGTGTCTCGAGATTTTTTAAAAATATTCAAAAATGCTGGGGTTTTTGAACTCCAACATTTCTTTTCTAACTTAAAATTCAGCTTGTATTTAAATTCAAATAGATATACGTTCAAAGTTGAATCGTAATTTAATTATTTTCTTTGCAACTGAATTTATGTAGAAGTAAGAATATACTGCAGGGTTAAGAGAGATTTCATTGACCATGGAAGGACAGACGGGAACAAAACGGCGTCTTCACTGCCATGACGCCTTCTATCATTTAAATTATTCTTCTCGTCTTGTCTTGGCAATCGAATTAGCGAAACAATTCTCGCAAATATAAAGGATTTATATAATGCATCAAACTCTTTACTTTACATTTTATCTTATACGTTAAATTCAAGCCAGAATATGAATACAATGTAAACATTTGTTTTAATTTTCGAAGCCAATTCTGCGCGTCTGATGTTCGTGTTTTTTCTCGATGGAAAGGGTATTAATTGTTCAAAAACGTGAGAATCGCGGATATATTCTTATACTATTGTTTTTCATATTTATATTTTATTAAATTTTATTATAATGCTTATTTGTGGCATATAGTTTTCACAACTTTACTATTTGTACGTTTTTTGTCTTTTCGCAGTGCTAATAATTGACGGTGAGTGATGATGTTGCAACCATCCGGCAAGTGCGTCGCCGTTTACAAGCGCTATTGAGTCACTTCGGTGGTTTCTCCGTCGCGTTAACCTGTTAACTCTTTCACCACCGCCTTCATTGCCCCTGTCGCCGTCTTTCTCCGCCTATTGGTTGACCTGCTTAGTGGAACTCCACTGGTGACTTTAGCTGGCTTTTCGGGTCCTTTCTTTATCAGAATCCCACATTCCTATCAGCCAACAGGTGCAAATGAGCAGAAAGATGGCTTTTCTGGATTGTCCTTTTTACTTTTCCGCCGATCTGCGCAATTCTGAACATCGTTGCCATCTTCTCGCTCAAACTAGCTCGGTCTATTGTTGTTTTGTCGGGTCTCCTTGAAACGGGCGTTAACGTTTACGGCTTCTTGCGGTGTCTGTCAGAGGCACGTCAATTGTTTGAGAAGGCGTCACATTCAAGGAAATATTGACAGCTTCTGTCGCCAATAACGTCTTCAACAACCTGTGGTCGAATTCTTCCGAGAGGGGTGTTCAACAAAGATAGAAGGCTAGCGAAGGCGTCAGTTCGATTGTTTAACTGTTCATTCTTCATACATTTTCTCAACGCTTGTTACATTGAAATATAGTTGCCTTGCATCAATTATTATCATTCGTATTTATTTGCTTTTGTTTAATTAATATACCGCTGTGTATTTTCGGATAGTTTTGCATCCCGAGAAACCTCAACAAAAACACAGCACCCGATTTTAAGAATTGGCTGTCGGGGATCATAGACGTTGTTTCAATATTGAATAATTGGAGCTGGATTCATCTTCATACATTTGGGTGCTTGACTGCCTTTTCGGGGTTTTGTCAAAAACCATGCCACACAGAAACACGGTTTATTTTTTCCTAGTACCGGATGCGAACTGAAAAAACTTGTAGGGTCATGTTAAATTCACCAGGGACAAATTATTTCAATTGTCCAGAGTTTTCGTGTGCCTTTTGATGCAAATTTCCAGCTTCTTCCTGACTTTGTGTTCTATTAACCTGTCAGTTTCTTCATGGATAGAACTTCATTCTTAAACTAACCGTGTCCACTGGTTTACAGATGCCACCTGTCTGCTCGTCATCGTCGGCCTCAACTACCGCCTGCTGACGCGGAGACGCGCCGTCGGGCTGCTGAAGCACTGCTGACGGTGTGTTTGTGGTCGCCCCAGACGCGTCACCACCCATGACGACGAGAAGGAGGCTGATGTCGAAGATGGCGACGCACGGTTCGCCTTCTTGGACACCTCAGTTGTCGTCGAGTTCGCCGATGACTACACTACAACTACCGACGGTCGTTTTTACCACCCAGTCGTCGAGACTATGCGCGCCAGTAATTTTCCCACACGACTTGTGCGACATTGTTGGCGAGCGCGATGAGTCCTATTGGTGTGCATGTCTTTCTCAATAAATACAAACCGTATTTATGTAGGCCCTTGGGGTTATTTTTTACGCTGTTCTAAGGGTTTCACAAGTGGCTAAATCAAATTCCCATGGGGTTCGTCTGGTTTACCCGTTCACAATGTTTAATTGGTTGTTTGACACGGTTCTTTGATTGGACCGCTGACACCCAAGGAGCACATGGTTACCAATTCATGAAGACGTACTTGACGCCAACCGGAAAGGCACAACAACTTTACTCGAACATGAATTGGTGAATATATTGGGATAGCACAATTTACACAATGAGAACACCAGTCCTAATGCAATGCATTTAAACTTTGTTGCATTTAAAATCAAAATAAATCCCCCTGGAGCTCAGTCAGCTTCATTCACGTCGGTTGCTTCTCCTCCTCTTCCTCTCGAAGGGCACCAGGACCTCGTGCGAGTAATTCACGAATGTTGTACGTGTTCGGCAGTGCCCGTGTTCTACAATGGCCTTCTGTGATTGGTGGTCCTGGGGGATGCCCTTCGATTGGCCCTGTTGCCCAACGCCGTACTCGGCCGCTCGCAGAGCGAATCCGCCAAGGAACTTTGCAACCAATCGAACCCGGTAAAAATGGGGAGCTACAACCTCCAGAGGCGGGAAAATTAGGGAACAATTCCAAGATGTTTCGAACATTGACAAAATTTCTCATATTCCAGATCCCGTATTTCACTCCAGATCTATCCCTAGGAGACAAATCGCGTGGATATACAAAGACTGATAAATCTTGCAATACTTATAATTTGTGTGGCAAATTGCATTAACGGGAGCAATGTAAATTCCGTGATGCGAAATGCTTTTATTGTGGCAGAAAAGGCCATATCAAATCGGTCTGCAAATCAAAAGTTTGTGCGATTACTAACGATTCAGGCGACAATATATCCGACATGGCTCGGATGAGTTCCAGCAGTCAGAGCGGTTGCCATATTTCCAAGGAACTCGTTAATTCACATGGAAAAAAATATGTCCGTCATTGTTGATACCGGGGGTGTGGAATCGCTGATTCCCACCGAAAACGTTCTGTCCACGTTCATGTATACAGAATTTTAATCCATCTTGCCAATCACAATTCCTCGGGGTGGTCGTCTGCTATGACGACGAAGACCGTTATCTTGTCCATCTTGCGTTAAACTACACGCTCTCTCTTTAAAAGGAATCGGTTATTCTAATCTCTTCCCATGGTCTCGATTTTCATTGGCTCATAAAGTCAAAGGACCGTATACAAAACAACAGGAGACTCCTCAATAGGGGAGGCTGTACAGGTAAATCTCTAGAACTCCTCCGGCGACTAAAGCCTCTTCAATGTCCTCTGGTTGGTGGGCATCAGGGTTGCGGGTGATAACAATTCTGGTCGGAGCAGTTCGTATAGGAACAATTGTTTTCACGCTCTTTCTGATAACTACTGGATATATGTGTCTACTTCCAGATAACTCGATGAATGACGCTGAATTGAGAATACTAGAAGGAGTTGGACGGTTGAAGGAGTAAAAAATGAGAAACCTAGCAACAGCGGTTATTAAGGTCATCAGACGCGTACGTTGTTAAAGATCCAGAAATGCATACCAAAGAGGCAGAGGAGGACGATAACAGAGGTTATGAAGACGGTGGTGAACCATGCACAGAAGAGGCCACAGATTAACGAGACGGAGCGAACCATGACGTTACTGAATAACGCCAGTCGACGGCGACGAACTTGCTAAATGGTTGCAACATCATAACTCTCCATCTATGATGAGCACTGCGGAAAGACAAAAAATCATACAAATAATTTAAGTTGTATCAACTATAAGCAACAATATAAACATACAAATAACTGTTAATAAACATTTTCGCGTCCGAAATAATTAAAATCGGAACCAACGAAAAGAAACACGAAATTGAGTAGTGCGGTTATAACTTCAAGAATTCAAACCAATGACCAATTTGCTTTCATATTCTAGCTTCAACTTAACATATACGATGAGATAAACTGTAACATTTTTGATACAATCAATAAATCCTCTTGATTATTTACAATTTAAGAAAGAAAACAAAAAGCGTCTCGATCATTTGATAGAATCGTTTCGTAATCACCGTTTCGCCAATGATCACAGTTCCAAGGCCTAACGTCGTCACAGACGAACGTTCGAGGCTGCCAAGGTTGGAGACGGGCGTGGAAGTGAAACCAGTGAAGCGACTTACACCAAGGCATCACAGACTGCGCGGCACGTCGTCACAGACGCGCGTTCGAGGCTGCCGAGGTAGGAGACATGCGCTGAAGTGAACGCACGGAAGCGACCTACACCGGGGCATAAAAGTTCCAAGGCCATGACTGCGTTGCACGTCGTTCCAGACGCGCTTTCGAGGCTGCCAAGGTAGGAGACGGGCGTGGAAGTGAACAAACGGAAATTTATAACCTCGTGCATTTCATACTTCTTATCATTTTCTTCTTATTCTTCTCGAAATCCCAATTCATTCTCTCTTTTTTTCTTTTTCCCTCAATAACCTCTTCAATTTCTTCAACTTACCTAGTTTTCCTCTTTAATTTTTTACTCTTCACAACTCTTTTTCTAAAACTTTGCCTTCAAAACCTCATTCGGTTCGTTCAGATAAAAGTCTGTTTCTGTACTTTAAGTGATATGTTGGGGATCAAGAACAAAAGTTGGTCTGGACGCTGGATCGTTCGACGTACTTTCATTCGCCCACTGAATTCCTCAATCGATATCTAGCAACGGCTTGCGCCCAGGGTAGACCTCCAACGGGCTGTGTTGTCGGCAAACCCGAAGGGCTTCGACCAACTTGTCCCTCCATCCCTTGTTTGTGTCCGCGCAGATCCTGTTGATGCAGTCTTTATTCGTACGGTGAACTCCTCCCACTCTGCCGTTTCCTACCTCTCGCACCTGGGCCGAAATGCATTTGGGAACTTAGTCGTCGTCGATGAGTAAATCATTGATGCCTATCAAGTAATTTATTTGATGGATGCGTTGTTCACATATTAAGAAATTTGTTTTTTGTTCAGAACATAAGCTTTTTATTTAAAATAGTGTGGGATTCAAGGTTCTCCTGCCAAACTCTTGCAAATATCTTCACACAGTCATTGTGTCCGTTAAAATTTACTAAAGTATTGGTGGCAATAAACTCCACGATACAAGTATTCAGATTCATTTTCTCTAAATGAAACACTCTATGCTGTGTTATCAAAAATACGTTTCACTGGAAACGGCTTATGCTCTGCAAACAGAGAGTGGTCGCTCTAACAACGACTATTCTGTGATAGGAGTCGGATTCAACAAGAAAGGGTCTTTCTGAAAGTTTTTTGCCAACTCGAGTTCACCCGCGCGTTCAGCATTGCTCTACGAACACAAACGACAGTTATCAAGTAGATTAAAGCAAACAGGTTGAATCACGCCTTTACTCGTGCTGCCTGTAAACGACACCATTTTTGAAAGCCAAGCTTTCATGGATCAGGTGGAGCCCTACAATTACGTCATCACTTTTAATCATACTCTCCGTGAAGCGCTCAGTTTTAAATCAAAACCAACGGCAATGCTTTTACTGCATTAGCTATTGAACGCAATAGCAACACCTTTCTCTATTAACACCCACATTTCATCGTGGTGCCACAAACACGTTATGACCTTGAAACGGTGTGTGATGGAACCCACAACGGCTCAGAACATTGTAGATGCTGTTTAATTATACAAACAAAAGCATTCAAACAAAGAGAACTGTCCGATAATGTTTCCGAAAGATCAATCGTAGATTATGGTGTTTAAAACAGGTTGTCAGTGTTCTTTAATTAGCCAAATAGCCCTTCATCATCAAGCTACGCATTTTGTTTAAATACAATCTCATCTGACCAACGAAACATGTATTAAGCTGCATTTTCATTAATTAGTTATAAAATTAGCAAATTAACAGAATGATTTCGCCAATTTCCCCCTTTTAACAACCTGAACCGGTGTTTAAACTCGTATGTTCCGAAGCCCGCGATTAAAATCTACGTTTTTGATGCTGATCGATAATTCTGGCAGTTGCGAATAAAATGCGTCGTGCAATTTGTGCAGTCAACGCCCCCAACACTCGGTTGAATCTTAAAACTACGCCAGACGGTTTGAAAAGGACAACAATTATTAAAATGGCTCTGCCACAGGTCTTCTCAATTTTAACAATTGTAACGTAGAATATCCTTGTACTTAAAGGCATTGGAATTGTTCTGGTTCAATCAGGAAAATTGAATCTAATGGTCGGCTGCTAGAAATTCACAATATTCGTCTATGCAATCGATTCAGCAACGATTATAAATTGGATACGCATTTGTTTTAATACAAACAAATCTTACCAGCGCAACATGTCTTAAGCTGCATTTCCATTAATAATTTATGAAAACAGCAACTGAACAGAAATATTCTTCCAAATTTCCTTTTTTACCAACTTGACCAACTTTCAAAGTCGTATCACAATTTTTCAGCATTGCTGCATTATCGAATTCAACGCTGATTTGTTAGTCTGAATCATGCGTTATGCGATTTAATCAACTTAGCAATTGTAACAATTGTAGCAATTGAATGTGTTGGGGTTATGTGCCATCCAAGGTCTCTTCAAAACTGCAAGTCTGTGTCGGTCTTTAACTTGTATATCCCCCATCTTCTACCAGAGCAGACATTTCTAAGTTCTATGATTCGCTTATACCTTTTATTTCTTCAATTATGGATGATTCTTTCATTTTACTGTGTAATGATTTCAATTCTGCGCCTATTAGCCCTCTTCTTACACTTGGTCTAAATACCATAGTCAATTTTCCAACATGCGAAGGGAATCTTCTTGACCACATATTTGTGTCCGATTCTTCTCTGTATGCATGTCGAAAACGTGCAACTTTAGCCCAGTCGGACCACTGCATCGTTGTTGGTCTACCGAAAATATATGGCAAGGGTAAAAAAACCATCAATGTTGTCCCAAACCTAAAAAAATTAGTATCCGCTCTCACTGCCTCCAAAACCAGTGCAATTTAAGAGATGCCGTTGCCACAACCGATTTCAAAGTCTTCGAGGATTCCGACTTCGATAAAGAGATCGACAATATAAATAGTTATCTCCGATTTTTGTACGATACGCATTGTCCACTCACGGAACTATCCCTCACCCCTCGTGTAATATCTTCTCCATTTCTGAAACGACTGAGGCGAAAAAAGGAACGACTTTGTCGACAGGGGAGGTATCGAGAAATTAAACCAATTTCGAAACAGATCACAGCTGAGGTAAATCGTCTTAACAAAATATTTGTAGATGAGCTGTTCAGAACATCAAAACCCGGTGACCTCTGGAAAAATCTTAACAGATTGACAGGAACCCGCCGCCCACATCTACCAAGTGGTGCCCTAGACCTTGATGCTCTGAACGATGGCTTTATCTTCAAATCCGCTGACCATTCCGCGGTACCTCTGGTTGGATCTCTTAATCCCAGCGCTTTCCTGCCCGCTCACGAATCCTCTATCGCCAAAATTTTGGCTGGCCTCAAGAACTCCACCGCGGCTGGTCCCGACAGGGTCGCCCCAGCGATTCTTAAAATCTGTCACCGCGAGATTTCTCCAATTGTGACCCAGCTTGTAAATCATTCGTTAGGGGAATGTTCCTTTCCTTCGGAATGGAGAGACGTCGCTATAACACCCATTCCGAAACCGGCCAATGGCTCCGCTGGACCTGTGAAGTACAGACCTATTGCAAACTCATCCGTGTGGTTAAAAGTGATTGAGAAGCACCTCCTCTCTAAATTAGATGACACGCTTAAAGCTGCCGATGACCCTTTCCAGTTTGCTTATAAATCAAATAGAAGCACTCTGGACGCCGTGGCTACGTTATCGCACACACTCCACTCTTCACTTGATGCCGGAGCGAAAGCAGTGAAGGGAGTATTCTTGGACTTCTCCTCTGCCTTCAACACAATCTCACGGTCCCGCCTCCTCTCTCACCTATGTGAAGATGGCGTTGAAGGATGGTTGATTAATTGGCTTCAAAACTATTTTTCCAATCGACGTCAACATGTCAGAGTCGGAAATGAAGCCTCAACCTCCTTGCCAAATAACTGCGGTGTACTACAAGGCGCTGTGCTATCTCCTTTCCTGTTCAACTACTACACGTCGAGCCTTCGGTCCCCTAACGACGCGACACTAATAAAATACGCGGACGACCTGACTTTGTGCCATCCATGCAAGACGCAAGGTGATTCTCAACAGCTCGGGCAGGCAGTCACTGAGGTACTTGAGTGGTCTTCCGAGAATGATCTTTTGCTGAATGCATCAAAATGCATCCATATCACATTTTCCCTGACAGCCGCTGCCGCTGCCCACACCCCCGAAATTTCTTCACTACATAACTTCGCTTCGAGCCCAAAATCGAAGTATCTCGGGGTGATTTTTAACAGTCGGTTATCGTGGAGTGATCATGTCGATGTTGTCTTTGGTAAAAGCCGCCGTCTTTGCTTCCTTGTTCGCCGATTCAGGAGACTTGGTTTGAGCTCGAGCCATATAAAAACCTTCGTCCATGCCTGTATAATTCCCCTGATTGTATATTGTTCCCCAGTAATATTCCCCGGTCTTAAATGCTCGGACTTTTTAACCCTTCATCGACTTTTTAAAATAATCTCGTTTTCTAGCGGTCTGCCTATTCTCTCTATCAAAGAAATCATCGTTGAACGCCACTTAAATAACTGCTCATTAATCGCTGCCCGAATCTTAAATGACCCCTCCCATCCCCTCTATTCCAGTTTATCCGAATGTAAATCTCTTCGACCAATGCGCCGTCCATACCGTTCAATTCCAACAAGAACGGCGGCATATCGCAATTCGGTCATTCCCTATTTGTCCCGATTTTTAGTCTCACCAGACCAGGTTAAACAGGAACTACAAGACAATTTTCGCATCTAATATTTGTTATCCTGCCTTTTTTAATGCTGAAAGTTTTGGTCCTCGTGACCTCAATAAAGCCACTACAATTATTATTATTATTATTAACAGCAAACAATGCAGCCATTCGCGGATCTGATTGGTTTCGGAGACGCGTGCGCGCGCGCACGAATCACAAACCCCCGAACCGCTTTTAAATGGGTGCAATTTTGTAGTTCCAAACATTCAACGACTTAGCAACTTGACATGGCTGCTGAACAAACTGCTCCGGCTGCAACCTCATTGGACGCACTCACAAACAGCGGAGGCCACTGTAACCTCAAGATCGAGGTGAGCCAATGTGTTAATGGTATAAGCTCTGATCTACCCAAATTATATCGTCACTTTTAAACAAAACATTGGTGTGAGAACGGATAACGAGATCTCTGCAAACGGATAGAGTTTCTTTGGAGTAGCCGCTCAAACGACCATCATCCTGGGATCACGTTTGATATTGGACGGCAAAAATATATTAAGGGGTCCTACCGAAAAGCTTTTTTTACATTCACGAGTTTAGTTGCGCGTCCAGCATCGTTCTACGCCCACACGGGATAGTCTTTTAGTATATTTAAACAAGCACGTCGAATCAGGCCTTCATTCGTGCTGCTTGTATACGACACCATGTTTAAATCCAAGCAAACGTCGATTAACAATATCGTCATTCCTTTGAATTATGCTCTCCGTGAAGAACCCAAATGGAAACAAAACGAACTGCTAAGCTAATCCATACACAAAGCGTGATACAATCGCAGATCGAAGCCATACGCCTTCTTAGATAATAATAATAATAATAATAATAATGGTATTCGCTTTATTAAGGTCACGAGGACCAGAACTTTCAGCATTAAATGTTACAACAGACAAAAATGATGTAAGAAGTTGCGATTGTACATAGCAGGTGTGAGATAATTGAACAAGGATAAACGAAATAAAAACGAGTTAAATTTGCAAGAAAGGCAACTTAAACCCTTGAAGTGTACAAAGGCCATTGAAAGGTCTTTTCCATAGCGCGCGCCGTATACAATCAATACACTTAGAGTGCTGTTATATATTGGATGATGTTTATTTGGGCATATCTGTAAAGCATAATCTCAGTTAATATTTATTCTTCTTAATTTCCGTAATTATAACAATAGTAAACTCAGTTAGAGTTGGTAAACTGTTACTTGCATTTATGTGCCATCTACAGACGGTCTGAGCAATGACGCATTAACTACACCCACGTTTCATTTCGTCGTTGTGCCAAAATCACGCAATGACCTTGAAACTTTGTGTGATTTAACCCACAACGGCTTCAGTTCTTTGTAGATAATCAACAATATTTTTACGGAAGCATTTAAACAAAGGGAATTGTCAGAAAATAAGATATCTTCGTGGCACTTTAACGAAGCCCTCTTTTTTAAAGGAAAACTGCCAGTCTTCTTTTATTTTATGCAGCATTTAACCAAGCGTTCTTCTATAAAATTTATTGTTTTAGTGGTTTGAAATTGACAGAAAAAGAATAAAATTTCAATTAATTAATAAAACAAATTCCACATCAAACGGAATTAACGGTCTAATTTGCACTTTAATCGAATTAACCGGTTTCGCTACCTGCAAATTGCGAAGCGATTGATTTCAGCCGATGCAATCGAAACCGATCGATCATTTCGGCAGTTGCCAATTAAAACACTTTGCTTCTCTTAAGGAGAACCGCAAACGACTCTTTGTCTATGGCAAGGCGAAAGGCGACGACGGCGAAGACGCGTGTCTAACGACTTTGCCGCAGTTCGAGCAAGACGGGAAAATGGACGTTCGTTTCCCGTATCTCTGGGGGTGCGGCGTTGCCAGTCTCAACGGTGAGTCGTCTGTCGCGACCTTTTCGTTTTGCCTTGCAAGCAAGAAAGGTCACATCGCCGTGCTTTTGGTCTTTCAGGCAACGTCTACTCCATTGGTGGAGAATCAGACGGCAATGATGCTTCCCAACAGTCACGGTTATCGATTGCCGGACGGGACGCGTCACGCAGGCGCCGCCACTCGAGACCCCTCGTAGTTTGGCATCTGTAGCCGCGTCGGGCAACGAACTTTTTGTCTGTTGTGGAGACGGTGGAGACAAGATTGGTCGGCTGTCGAGCTGCGAGCGCTGGGTGGAAGGAAGGTGAGTTGTTTATGGCCGTCGCGTTGTTGTTGTCCGCCTTTTCGTTCTCAGTCACCGTCTTCAACTTCGTCTTCTCTTTTGCCCACAGTCCGTCCTGGCGACCGCTGACGCCACTCAAGACAGCACGCTACGCAGGCAGCCGCGATTGTCTTGTCTGGAGACGACGGCGCCTTTCTGCCCAACGCACCGCATCTCCTCTTGACTGGGGGGCACGATGGCAGCAGTAGCCTGTCCGACGTGTCGCTGCTTAGTCTTGGGGGGGACGGAGATGCGCCGCAGTGGATCGAATTGGCGCCGATGAACCACGCGCGCTGCAACCACGGAATCGCTCTCTTCGCTGGGCGACTTCTCGTTGTGGCCGGTGCGTGCTGCGACTCTGTGGAGATGCTGACGACCCCGCGGGCAGTCGGTGACCCCGGCCAGTGGACTGACCTCAACCCAATCGGTTGGGCTTCCCCCGCGTGGGTCCGCCTCGCAGTCCACCAGAATCGTCTGCTCGCTTTCGGTAATTCGTGATAGAAATGTTTTATTATTTAATCATTTATTTTATCATCTGCGAGACTAAATTCCTTTTTATTAACATTAAAGAATTTCGTCTTGAGGATGTTAACGTCGAATCACAAATCGAGGAATTCGTCGCCGACACAACCGCACAAAAGGCGGACGAGGATGTGAGATTTTTTTATGTTTCAATCGCCTTTCATGCACTTCCATCTTGTTGTTGGACAACTGACGCCTTGGTGTTTCCGTGGCAACCGCGCTGTTTTTACTGACTGCGTTTCTGCTTAAATTTTTCCAACACGCTTTCAAAGATTCTCCATTTATTGTTAATTTTGTGCTTCTTTGCAGGTTGATTTGAAGCTGTTCGAGTGGCGTCGCATTGGCGGCTGTCCGGATGCTCTCGGGATCATCGAAGGTGCCGTCGTCGTTGACATCGGCAGGGAACCCCCCAAATAACCCCGCATGATTTTTATCTATCAAATACATTGTTCAAGCACATTCATTGTCAATCAATTTGTTCCTTCGGGATATCGGCAATAAGAAGGTTTGGTACTTTGATTTACGCAAGTTACCGCTTTAACTAACTAATTAGGCTGTCACAACGGCCTGCGTATGAAGGGGGAATATTTCAATAGAATAGGAAAACACACAAAGGCTACATTTGATTAACATAATTTAAAATGACTGCGTTTGGTCGGTGGGAATGTGACTATTGAAATTCGATGAATAAATGCATGCTAATGAATATTGACAAGCAAACCGGAAAATTTGTTTGAGGTAAATTGATTTTTTTATTGAGACCATGTAGGCGGAAATAGTGTTAGTGATTGATGTCGTTTTAGTTGTGGAAGTAGTAATAGGAAAATGAGTACGACATCTTAATCGTTTATATTGGTATAAAGTAAAGCCTTAGTTCGTTACAAGTATAAATACGTCACTTAAATTTTCTCCTCGCGATGATACAATATTCGACTTTGAAATAATTAACAAAAACAGATGATGTTGATGCGGCGTATAGTACATAGAATTGGGGACTGGTTTTGTTGATGTGCACGCATTCCCGGGAATCTGGGTGCAATGACATTCGCGACGGCATACTTGAGGCCGGCTCGTCATCTCAATTAGTTCGTAGGCGCACTGACGTCCAAGGTGACCATGGGTATGTGGCAACCGAAATTCGCAAATGCGTTTGATCTAATGATTTTGTTCTAAATAATTGACTTTCGAGATTTAGGCGAGTCGGAAAAAACTCTCCAATAGTCACCTGCACGCCGCGTGGTCTCTGTCGGGAGACTAATTAACTACTCTCGTCTTGCCGGCAACATATCCCAGCGGATAATTTAAAAACACCTTGCAGCGTCAAACAAACATGCAAATCAGGTGTGGTGAATTGGCGACTGGCACATTTAACCAATCAATAAATATTGAGGCCCACAAAACGCACTCGAATTGGGACGCTCGCCCATTACAAGGTTGATACAACAACCCAGGTCATCTAACACAAAGTTACTGGTGTCGAATTTCTACTAATTCTTTCGAAATGAGCCCTCTTTCTGATTGGGTGAATTTCCGCCCAATTGAATTCTCCGTTGATGACTAAAACAGAGGTCGGGTGGTGTCGGAGGTGTCGCCTGGGTGGGTAGGTGGGGGGCGCCGTGTCAGTACCGCTGACGGTCTAAACCCCAACTTTGCGCCAGCCAGCCACACCTCAGCCAGCCTCTGTCTCTCACCGCCCAAGGGTGCGTGGGTGGTCCACCCGTTTTCGCGGGGTTGTTTTGTCGCGATATTATAGACCGAACGTGACGTTCCAGTCTTGGTGGTGATGGTTGACACGAAATGATAAATCACTCGTCTATGGGACCCTCAGTCCCGCTCCCCGCATCCACCGCCACCCCCACATAGACACCTTCATACTTCCAGACCTAGCCTCCTCCTCCACTCCTACTGGCCTCATACAACCCACTTTATTGACAAGAATCGTCAATGCTGGCTCATACTCAATCACACAGAAACCTGGAGTCCTTTATTCTGAAGTTTAGTTGACTATTTAAACTCTTAGTCGCACCATCAAATCGTGGTGCTGGTTGATTTGACGTATTGCCAATGCTCGCGTTCGGAATTGTTTTAATTCACGTGTTTAAAACTAAAAATTGACAATTGGACGGCGATGGGTAACGACAGAATCCATAAATGGGGTGTCCATTAATGAAAACAAGGCTCCATATACTGACAAGGCGTTTTGCGACAAATCAATAAAATAAAAACAGCTCTGTCACTTGACAACCACGAACTGTGCTTGAGCAGTGGCTGTCTGTGTTTTTGTCTCCGGCATCGGTATGCGCGGTGCGGGCCAGACTGGTTCTTAGCCAGACTGGTGAATAAATAGATGGGCTTGATAGACCGAGGTGTGGTCGCTATCAAAACATGCTGTTTGACAACTGCCAAAGTAACTGGCCGCGGATTTATGTGTCAGTTTGGAGGCAGTTTCCTTAGCGTTTGTTTAACTCCAGGTTTATAAAGTTGTCCCTTCGAACCTTTACACCAACGCAATTGTTCTTTTTTCAGATTTATGTATCTATTTATTAGAATGTACTTCAAGAGGTTCAAGCACTTCAATGTGAGAACTCGGCAAAAAAGTCGCATTTACCAACTACTTAAAGCCTCTTAAACATCCGCGATTATTATTTTTGGCGGAGTCCCAACTGTATGGTGTATGTACTTTTAGTGTAATTTTGGAGAGTCCATTTGCTGGGTCTACAAAAGCCACGCCGTGCAGCTGGAAACCGTGACCCCACGTGAACCCACGTTAAGAATGACAAGTGATTAAATAAGTTCGGCATAATTCCAGGCACATGAGACGTCTGGCCGTCTGGCCTTTTTGGGCGTCGTGCAGCGTGGGGAGCCACTGGTTTAATTAAACTGGTAGTGGCTTTATTGAGGTTATCCGAACCAAAACGTTCAGCGCAAAATGTACAGAAAACATATTGATGCAGGGAATTTAAACCATACATAGACAATTCAGAATAGCAAAGAGGCAGAGGAAGACGACAACAGGGACAATAAATGTTGAAAGTAGAAAAGTTAAAAAATTAACGCGACGGAGTGAGAAACACCGGGGCATTACAGTTCC
Organism: Proteocephalus fallax; assembly: GCA_028672205.1. Lineage (NCBI taxonomy): Eukaryota > Metazoa > Platyhelminthes > Cestoda > Proteocephalidea > Proteocephalidae > Proteocephalus > Proteocephalus fallax. Next base: position 5,696 of record JAPUBX010001967.1, on the reverse strand, counting down.
AAGGCCATGACAGCGCTGCACGTCGTCCCAGACGCGCGTTCGAGGCTGCCGAGGAAGGAGACGGGCATAGAAGTGAAAGCACGGAAGCGACTAACACCGGGGCATTACAGTCCCAAGGTCATGACAGCGCTGCACGTCGTCCAAGACGCGCGTTAAAGGCTGCCGATGAAGAAGACGGGCATAGAAGTGAACGCACGGAAGCTACAAACACCGGGGCATCACAGTTCCAAGGCCATGACAGCGCTACACGTCGTCCCAGACGCGCGTTCGAGGCTGCCGAGGAAGGAGACGGGCATTGAAGTGAACGCACGGAAGTGACAAACACCGGGGCATTACAGTCCCAAGGTCATGACAGCGCTGCACGTCGTCCCAGGCGCGCGTTCAAGGCTGACGAGGAAGGAGACGGGCATAGAAGTGAACGCACGGAAGCGACTAACACCGGGGCATTACAGTTCCAAGGTCATGACAGCGCTGCACGTCGTCCCAGGCGCGCGTTCAAGGCTGACGAGGAAGGAGACGGGCATAGAAGTGAACGCACGGAAGCGACTAACACCGGGGCATTACAGTTCCAAGGTCATGACAGCGCTGCACGTCGTCCCAGGCGCGCGTTCAAGGCTGACGAGGAAGGAGACGGGCATAGAAGTGAACGCACGGAAGCGACTAACACCGGGGCATTACAGTTCCAAGGTCATGACAGCGCTGCACGTCGTCCCAGGCGCGCGTTCAAGGCTGACGAGGAAGGAGACGGGCATAGAAGTGAACGCACGGAAGCGACTAACACCGGGGCATTACAGTTCCAAGGTCATGACAGCGCTGCACGTCGTCCCAGTACGCGCGTTCAAGGCTGCCGATGAAGGAGACGGCCATAGAAGAGAACGCACGGAAGCGACTAACACCGGGGCATTACAGTTCCAAGGCCATGACAGCGCTGCACGTCGTCCAAGACGCGCGTTCAAGGCTGCCGAGGAAGGAGACGGGCATAGAAGTGAACGCACGGAAGCGACTAACACCGGGGCATTACAGTTCCAAGGCCATGACAGCGCTGCACGTCGTCCATGACGCGCGTTCAAGGCTGCCGATGAAGGAGACGGGCATAGAAGTGAACGCACGGAAGCGACTAACACCGGGGCATTACAGTTCCAAGGCCATGACAGCGCTGCACGTCGTCCCAGACGCGCGTTCAAGGCTGCCGAGGAAGGAGACGGGCATAGAAGTGAACGCACGGAAGCGACTAACACCGGGGCATTACAGTTCCAAGGTCATGACAGCGCTGCACGTCGTCCCAGACGCGCGTTCAAGGCTGCCGAGGAAGGAGACGGGCATAGAAGTGAACGCACGGAAGCGACTAACACCGGGGCATTACAGTTCCAAGGTCATGACAGCGCTGCACGTCGTCCCAGACGCGCGTTCAAGGCTGCCGAGGAAGGAGACGGGCATAGAAGTGAACGCACGGAAGCGACTAACACCGGGGCATTACAGTTCCAAGGCCATGACAGCGCTGCACGTCGTCCCAGACGCGCGTTCGAGGCTGCCGAGGAAGGAGACGGGCATAGAAGTGAACGTACGGAAGCGACTAACACCGGGGCATTACAGTTCCAAGGCCATGACAGCGCTGCACGTCGTCCCAGACGCGCGTTCGAGGCTGCCGAGGAAGGAGACGGGCATAGAAGTGAACGCACGGAAGCGACTAACACCGGGGCATTACAGTTCCAAGGCCATGACAGCGCTGCACGTCGTCCCAGACGCGCGTTCGAGGCTGCCGAGGAAAAAGACGGGAATAGAAGTGAACGTACGGAAGCGACTAACACCGGGGCATTACAGTTCCAAGGCCATGACAGCGCTGCACGTCGTCCCAGACGCGCGTTCGAGGCTGCCGAGGAAGGAGACGGGCATAGAAGTGAACGTACGGAAGCGACTAACACCGGGGCATCTACAGTTCCAATGCCATGACAGCGCTGCACGTCGTCCCAGACGCGCGTTCGAGGCTGCCGAGGAAGGAGACGGGCATAGAAGTGAACGTACGGAAGCGACTAACACCGGGGCATTACAGTTCCAAGGCCATGACAGCGCTGCACGTCGTCCCAGACGCGCGTTCGAGGCTGCCGAGGAAAAAGACGGGAATAGAAGTGAACGTACGGAAGCGACTAACACCGGGGCATTACAGTTCCAAGGCCATGACAGCGCTGCACGTCGTCCCAGACGCGCGTTCGAGGCTGCCGAGGAAGGAGACGGGCATAGAAGTGAACGCACGGAAGCGACTAACACCGGGGCATTACAGTTCCAAGGCCATGACAGCGCTGCACGTCGTCCCAGACGCGCGTTCGAGGCTGCCGAGGAAGGAGACGGGCATAGAAGTGAACGCACGGAAGCGACTAACACCGGGGCATTACAGTTCCAAGGCCATGACAGCGCTGCACGTCGTCCCAGACGCGCGTTCGAGGCTGCCGAGGAAGGAGACGGGCATAGAAGTGAACGTACGGAAGCGACTAACACCGGGGCATTACAGTTCCAAGGCCATGACAGCGCTGCACGTCGTCCCAGACGCGCGTTCGAGGCTGCCGAGGAAGGAGACGGGCATAGAAGTGAACGCACGGAAGCGACTAACACCGGGGCATTACAGTTCCAAGGCCATGACAGCGCTGCACGTCGTCCCAGACGCGCGTTCAAGGCTGCCGAGGAAGGAGACGGGCATAGAAGTGAACGTACGGAAGCGACTAACACCGGGGCATTACAGTTCCAAGGCCATGACAGCGCTGCACGTCGTCCCAGACGCGCGTTCGAGGCTGCCGAGGAAGGAGACGGGCATAGAAGTGAACGCACGGAAGCGACTAACACCGGGGCATTACAGTTCCAAGGCCATGACAGCGCTGCACGTCGTCCCAGACGCGCGTTCGAGGCTGCCGAGGAAGGAGACGGGCATAGAAGTGAACGTACGGAAGCGACTAACACCGGGGCATCTGCAGTTCCAATGCCATGACAGCGCTGCACGTCGTCCCAGACGCGCGTTCGAGGCTGCCGAGGAAGGAGACGGGCATAGAAGTGAACGTACGGAAGCGACTAACACCGGGGCATTACAGTTCCAAGGCCATGACAGCGCTGCACGTCGTCCAAGACGCGCGTTCAAGGCTGCCGAGGAAGGAGACGGGCATAGAAGTGAACGTACGGAAGCGACTAACACCGGGGCATCTGAGTTCCAATGCCATGACAGCGCTGCACGTCGTCCCAGACGCGCGTTCGAGGCTGCCGAGGAAGGAGACGGGCATAGAAGTGAACGTACGGAAGCGACTAACACCGGGGCATTACAGTTCCAAGGCCATGACAGCGCTGCACGTCGTCCCAGACGCGCGTTCGAGGCTGCCGAGGAAGGAGACGGGCATAGAAGTGAACGCACGGAAGCGACTAACACCGGGGCATCTGCAGTTCCAATGCCATGACAGCGCTGCACGTCGTCCCAGACGCGCGTTCGAGGCTGCCGAGGAAGGAGACGGGCATAGAAGTGAACGTACGGAAGCGACTAACACCGGGGCATCTGAGTTCCAATGCCATGACAGCGCTGCACGTCGTCCAAGACGCGCGTTCAAGGCTGCCGAGGAAGGAGACGGGCATAGAAGTGAACGTACGGAAGCGACTAACACCGGGGCATTACAGTTCCAAGGCCATGACAGCGCTGCACGTCGTCCCAGACGCGCGTTCGAGGCTGCCGAGGAAGGAGACGGGCATAGAAGTGAACGTACGGAAGCGACTAACACCGGGGCATCTGAGTTCCAATGCCATGACAGCGCTGCACGTCGTCCCAGACGCGCGTTCGAGGCTGCCGAGGAAGGAGACGGGCATAGAAGTGAACGCACGGAAGCGACTAACACCGGGGCATCTGCAGTTCCAATGCCATGACAGCGCTGCACGTCGTCCCAGACGCGCGTTCGAGGCTGCCGAGGAAGGAGACGGGCATAGAAGTGAACGTACGGAAGCGACTAACACCGGGGCATCTGCAGTTCCAATGCCATGACAGCGCTGCACGTCGTCCCAGACGCGCGTTCGAGGCTGCCGAGGAAGGAGACGGGCATAGAAGTGAACGCACGGAAGCGACTAACACCGGGGCATTACAGTTCCAAGGCCATGACAGCGCTGCACGTCGTCCAAGACGCGCGTTCAAGGCTGCCGAGGAAGGAGACGGGCATAGAAGTGAACGTACGGAAGCGACTAACACCGGGGCATCTGCAGTTCCAATGCCATGACAGCGCTGCACGTCGTCCCAGACGCGCGTTCGAGGCTGCCGAGGAAGGAGACGGGCATAGAAGTGAACGCACGGAAGCGACTAACACCGGGGCATCTACAGTTCCAATGCCATGACAGCGCTGCACGTCGTCCCAGACGCGCGTTCGAGGCTGCCGAGGAAGGAGACGGGCATAGAAGTGAACGTACGGAAGCGACTAACACCGGGGCATCTACAGTTCCAATGCCATGACAGCGCTGCACGTCGTCCCAGACGCGCGTTCGAGGCTGCCGAGGAAAAAGACGGGAATAGAAGTGAACGTACGGAAGCGACTAACACCGGGGCATTACAGTTCCAAGGCCATGACAGCGCTGCACGTCGTCCAAGACGCGCGTTCAAGGCTGCCGAGGAAGGAGACGGGCATAGAAGTGAACGTACGGAAGCGACTAACACCGGGGCATTACAGTTCCAAGGCCATGACAGCGCTGCACGTCGTCCAAGACGCGCGTTCAAGGCTGCCGAGGAAGGAGACGGGCATAGAAGTGAACGTACGGAAGCGACTAACACCGGGGCATTACAGTTCCAAGGCCATGACAGCGCTGCACGTCGTCCCAGACGCGCGTTCGAGGCTGCCGAGGAAGGAGACGGGCATAGAAGTGAACGTACGGAAGCGACTAACACCGGGGCATTACAGTTCCAAGGCCATGACAGCGCTGCACGTCGTCCCAGACGCGCGTTCGAGGCTGCCGAGGAAAAAGACGGGAATAGAAGTGAACGTACGGAAGCGACTAACACCGGGGCATCTACAGTTCCAATGCCATGACAGCGCTGCACGTCGTCCCAGACGCGCGTTCAAGGCTGCCGAGGAAGGAGACGGGCATAGAAGTGAACGTACGGAAGCGACTAACACCGGGGCATTACAGTTCCAAGGCCATGACAGCGCTGCACGTCGTCCAAGACGCGCGTTCAAGGCTGCCGAGGAAGGAGACGGGCATAGAAGTGAACGTACGGAAGCGACTAACACCGGGGCATCTGCAGTTCCAATGCCATGACAGCGCTGCACGTCGTCCCAGACGCGCGTTCAAGGCTGCCGAGGAAGGAGACGGGCATAGAAGTGAACGTACGGAAGCGACTAACACCGGGGCATTACAGTTCCAAGGCCATGACAGCGCTGCACGTCGTCCAAGACGCGCGTTCAAGGCTGCCGAGGAAGGAGACGGGCATAGAAGTGAACGTACGGAAGCGACTAACACCGGGGCATCTGCAGTTCCAAGGCCATGACAGCGCTGCACGTCGTCCCAGACGCGCGTTCGAGGCTGCCGAGGAAGGAGACTGGCATAGAAGTGAACGTACGGAAGCGACTAACACCGGGGCATTACAGTTCCAAGGCCATGACAGCGCTGCACGTCGTCCCAGACGCGCGTTCGAGGCTGCCGAGGAAAAAGACGGGAATAGAAGTGAACGTACGGAAGCGACTAACACC